>JAUELO010426206.1:0-14155 GCA_032357855.1 Amphibolips quercusostensackenii | reverse complement strand
TGACCGAAAGCTTTAAAAAATCACACCTGATAGAGATTCGAACCCTACCTACACTACCTTAAGCTTAAGCTTTTACCGCACGCTCTAGCCAATTAGGCTAATGATTCGTTTGGGTTTCGTCTACAACACCTCAACCAAGCCGTTTCGCTGGAAAGCCTGGTGGATTTAAGAAGGCTTAATTTAAATATTCAGGTTTAATTTTTCTAATTTTCAATTTAATTATAATAATAATTTTTGATTTGTGTTTAAATTGTAAAGCTTAAAAATTTAAAGGATTTATTTCTTTCAGTTTTATTACAATTAAAAAATATTAAAATTTCAATAAGATTTTACATCATAAAAAATTTGGTGGCTCTAATTTCAGTACTATTATTCAGCAAAATTCTGTCAGTGAAAAGTGAAAATAATTTATTTTAAAACTCATTTTTAAAAAATCCTTCCAGATAAAAAATACTTGAACCGGAAATATTCTATTTTGGAAGTTGAAGGCGGATATTAGGGTGGTCAAAAAATGCATTGCAAAATTTTTTTTACTCTTGTGGGCAAGAAATCCCCCCCCCCCCTCTTATAGTTTCCAGTTTCCAAAAAAAAAAATCCGTTTTTTTTTTAATTTAACATTAATACCGGTCGCTTGAACATTCCATATGTTTAAAATAGAAAAATTTCGGATTTTTGAAAAATTGGACTGATACTTTAGGGTTTGATCAGAAATTGCCAAATTTCTTAGGAATTAGAGGGGAAACAAACTTTAAACCCTCATTTAGTGACGCTTACTGAAATTTCTGTAATTTTCTCTAGTGAAAAATTACTAGAATTCCAGTGATTAAATCAGTGCCGTTTCACAAAAATTTAGTGATTATTTACTACAATCTCACTGGTGTTTCAGTAAAAAATCTTACTGAAATTTCAGTAATTTTTTATTTTGAAAAAGTAGTGCAAAACTACTAAATAAGCTAGTCAGATTTCAGTTGATCATTAATTAATTATTTAATTAATTTTTTATAGTGAATTATTACTGATTAAAACAGCTAGAAGTGTGTCATTGCGTCTTGGTAAAATACTACTGATTCAAATTAACAGTGTTCATAGTTACTAGTGAAATATGACTGAAATTTCAGTGATCATTCAGTCACACTTTACTTATTTTTCGCTAAAAATTAACGACGTACTTATACCCTTTTGAATGAAGGGAATTTCATTTAGAATCAGTGATTATTGAATGAAATTTCACTGGTCTTTCAGTAAAAAATATAAGTAAAACTTTAGTAACTTTTCCTAGCCTAAAACTACTGAATAATGATAGTCAAATTTAAGTAGATAATCATTGATTCACAGTCATTTTTCACAGATTTACTCAGGATGAGTAATTAATCAATAAAATTTCACTGGTCTTTTAGTAAAAAATATTACTGAAACTTCTGTAACTATTTCTTGTAGAAAATAAGCTTGAAACTGCTAAATAATAATAGTCCAATTTCAGTGGATAATCATTGATTCACAGTGAATTTTTACTGATCCACTTAGAATCAGTGATTATTAAATGAAATTTCACTAGTATTTCAGTAAAAAATATTACTAAAACTTCAGTAAATTTTTCTAGACTAAAACTACTGAATAAGAATATTCAAATTTCAGTGGATGATCATGGATTCGCAGTGAATTTTCACTGATTAACTTAAAATCAGTGAATAATCAATTAAATTTGACTCATCTTTCAATAAGAAATATTTCTGAAACTTCAGTAACTTTTTTTGTCGAAAAATAAGCTTAAAACTACTAAATAAGGATAGTCAAACTTCAATGAATAATCACTGATTCACAGTGAATATTTACGAATTCACTTAGAATAAGTGATTATTTAATAAAATTTTACTGGTCCTTCAGTAAAAAATATTGCTAAAAGCTTAGTAACTTTATCTATCCTAAAACCACTATATGAAAATACTCAAATTTCAGTGGATAATCATTGATTTACAGTGAATTTTCACTGATTTACTTAAAATTAGTAAATATTAAATTACATTTCACTGGACTTTCAGTTGAAAATATCACTGAAACTTTAGTTACTTTTTTAAATAAAAAATAAGCCTAAAACTACTAAAAAAGAAATGTCAAATTTCAGTAAATAATACTAGATTTACAGTGAATTTTCACTGATTTACTTAGAATCAGTGATTATTAAATAAAATTTAACTGGACTTTCAGTAAGAAATATTGCTGAAATTTAAGTAACATTTCCTTATTAGGAATTAGCCTAAAACTACTAAATGAAAATAGTTAACTTTCAGTGAATAATCATTGATTCACATTGAATTCTTACTGATTTACTTAGAATCAGTGATTGATAAACGAAATTTTACTGGTATTTCAGTAAAAAGTATTACTTAAAGTGCAGTAACTTTTGCAATCCAAAAACTACTGAATGAGGATAGTTAAATTCCAGTTCATAATCAGTGATTTACAGTGAATGTTCACTAACTCACTTAGGATCGGTGTTTATTGAATGAAATTTCACTGGTCTTTCAGTAAAAAGTATTACGAAAACTTCAGTAACTATTTCTTATAGAAAATAAGCTTAAAACTACTTAATAATGATAGTCAACTTTCAGTGGATAATCATTAATTTACAGTGAATTTTCACTGATTCACTTAGAATGAGTGATTATTAAATGAAGTTTCACTGGTCTTTCAGTAGAAAATATTACTGAAACTCCAGTATCTTTTTCTAGCCTAAAAATACTAAATAAGGATAGTCAAATTTTATTGAATAATAATTGATTCACAGTGAATTTTCACTAATTCACTTAGAATCAGTAAATATTAAATTTAATTTTACTGGTCCTTCAGTAAAAATATCACTGAAACTTCAGAAACTTTGTTTACTAAAAAATAAGCCTGAAACTACTGAATGAGAAAATTCATCAGTAAATAATAATTAATTCAAAGTGAAAAATCACTACTTTACTTGCAATCAGTAAATATTAAATTTAATTTTACTGGTCCTTCATTAAAAAATACCACTGAAACTTCAGAAACTTTTTTTACTGAAAAATAAGCCTAAAACTACTGAATAAGAAAAGTGAAATTTTAGTGAATAATAATTAATTCACAGTGAATTTTTACTGATTAACTCAATATCAGTGAATATTAAATTAAATTTTACTTATCTTTCAGTAAAAAATATCACTAAAAATTCTGTAATTTTTTGTTATGGAAAATAAGCTTAAAACTACTAAATAAGGATGGTCAAATTTTAATATAGAATCATTTATTCACAGTAAATTTTTACTAATTAACTTAGAATGAGTGATTATTAAATGAAATTTCACTGGTCTTTTAGTAAAAAATATTACTGAAACTCCAGTAACTTTTTCTAGCCCAAAACTACTAAATGAAAATAGTCGAATTTTAGTGGATAATCATTGACGCACAGTAAATTTTCACTGATTCACTTAGAATCGGTCATTATTGAATGAAATTTCACTGGACTTTTAGTAAGAAATATAACTGAATCGTCAGTAACTTTTTCTGTGGAAAAATAAGCTTAAAACTACTTAATAAGGATAGTCAAACTTCAGTAAATAATTACTGATTTACAGTGAATATTTATGGATTCACTTGAAATGAATGATTAATTAATAACATTTCACTGGTCATTCAGTAAAAAATATTGCTGAAACTTCAGTAACTTTTTCTAGCCTAAAACCTGTAAGTAAAGATTTTTAAATTTCAGTGGATAATCATTGATTCACAGTGAATTTTCACTGATTTAGTAAATATCAGTAAATATTACATTATATTTTACTGATCTTCCAGTAAAAAATATCACTAAAACTTCAGTAATGTTTTTTACTGAAAAATGAGCCTTGAACTACTAAATGAGAAAAGTCACATTTCATTGAATATTCACTGATTCACAGTGAATTTTCACGGATTTACTTATGATTAGTAATTAATTAATAAAATTTCACTGGTCTTTCAGTAAAAACTGTTACTAAAGCTCCAGTAAATATTTATGCTGAAAAATAAGCTTCAAGCTACTAAATACGGTAGTCAAATTGTAGTGAATATCATTGATTTTCAGTAAATTTTCCCTGATTCACTTAGAATCAGTGATTAATCCAAGAAATTTCACTGGTCTTTCAGTAATAAATATTTCTAAAAGTTTAGTACCTTTTTGTTCCTAGGAATAAGCCTGAAACTACTGAATAAGGATATTCAAATTTCAGTGGATAATCATTGATTCGCAGTCTATTTTTACTGATTTACTTGGGATAAGTGATTGTTATATGAAATTTCACTGGTCTTTTAATATAAAATAGTACTGAAGCTTTAGTAACTTTTTCTAGCCTAAAACTACTGAAAAAAAATATTCAAATTTCAGTAGATAATCATTGATTCACAGTGAATTTTTACTGATTTAGTGAATATCAGTGAATATTAAATTAAATTTTACTGATCATTCAGTAAAAAATATCACTGAAACTTCAGTAATTTTTTTCACTAAAAAATGAGCCTAAAACTACTAAATAAGAAAAGTCAAATTTCATGTTCCAATTCTCACTTGAGAGTGACTCGTTTATCGATTTTTTCATGTTCCAGTTTGGCAAACTTTTCTGCCACTGAAAAAGACGAAAAACAAACTTTTAATTGAAGGTATCATCTAATAAAAACCTAACCCACATTTTCTCGATTTCACGGGAGACTCTTAAAACTTTTTTAAAAATCGGGTAATTATTGTTTTTTTAATAAGAAAGCAATTGCTAGATAAATTCGTGCTGAATTGAACCCATAAAAGTTCAATTGCAACATATTAGGTAACGAAAAATGTCAGAAAAATTTTTTGTAGCTTGAGACGTACGTTTTTTTTTTACTTTTAACGATAATAAAAAAGGAATTTTCAAAAAAAAAAAAACAAATAATTTACTTATTAATTATCAAGTTTCTAAATAGCTGAGAAAATTTTTAATTAAAAAATATTATTAGGTTTCAAAAAACTAGAGAAGGAAGTTTTTTTTATTCGACCAGCATTTTTTTTTTTAATTTGGACGTTAATGAAAAATCCAATTTTCGTTTAAAAAAAAAATCATCTTTCTAGCTATAAGGTTGCTTCGACGAAAAAATTAAGGATTCGAATAAATATTTCAGCAGGTTTGAAGAAAATGAAGGCTGAAGTTTGTTTCGCCCAAAGATCACTTTTCCCCAAACTTATACGGTAATAAGAAAATTTTATTTAAAAAAAAAAAAAAAAGTGAGAATTTGATTTTTTTTTCAAATTTGGAAAGAAGTGAAAAATCCAATATTCAATTTTTTTAAAAAAAGTGAAAATTCACTTTGTAGCTATTAGCTTTCTGATTTAAGGAAAAAACTTTTCATTAAAAAATATTATTAGCCTTCAAGAAAATTGATGGGAAATTTTGCTTCTTAAATTTGGACGGTAATTAAAAATCCAATTTTTAAACAATAAATAATAATAACACGCTTTATAGCTATTGAGGTGCCTAATCGAAACAAAGAAGGTTTAATTAAAAAATAATAATAAATTTCACGAAAATAGAGGGGGAAGTTTGCTTTGCCCAAGGGGCATCTTTTCTCAAATTTAGACGGTGATGAAAATTCTGATTTTCAATTCGAAAAAAAAATGAAATAAAAATTCACTTCTCAGCTATTGAGTTACTTAATCAAAACAAAAAAAAATTGAGTACAGAATAATAATAGATTTTAGAAAAATGGAGGGGGAAGTTTGTTTCGACCGAGGGTAATCTTTTCTTAAATTCGAAAGGTGATGAAAATTCCGATTCTCATTTAAAAAAAAGTAAATGCATACTTTCTAGACATTAAGTTTCTGAATCGGTGCAAAAAAAGTTAAATTAAAAAATATTATTATCTTCCAAGAAAATTGAGGGGGAAGTTTACTTCGCCCAAGGGGCATCTTTGGTTAAATTTGGATGATAATTAAAAATTCAATTTTCAAACAAAGATAATAATTATATACTTTCTAGCTATTGAGTTGCTAAATCGAAACAAAAAAGGTTTGATTAGAATATAATAATAGATTTTAAGAAAACGGAGGTGGAAGTTTGCTTCCCTCAAGGGGTATCTTCTCTTGAATGTGGACAGTGATTAAAAATTGAATTTTTATTTATAATAAAAAAGTGATAACATACTGTTAAGCCATTGAGTTTCTGAATCGATGCAAAAAAAGTTAAGCATAAAAATTTAATAAGCTGCCAAGAAAATTGAGGGGAAAGTTTGCTTTGTACAAGGGGCATCTTTTTTCAAATTTAATTTAAAAAAATAAAATAAAAATTCACTTTCTAGCTATTAGGTTACTTAATTCTAACAAAAAAAGTTTGAGTACAAAATAATAATAGATTTTAGAAAAATGGAGGGGGAAGTTTGTTTCGACCGAGAGTCATCTTTTCTCAAATTCGGAAGGTGATAAAAATTACAATTTTTATTTTGAAAAAAAGTAAAAACATACTTTCTAGCCATTTAGTTTCTGAATCGGTGCAAAAAAAGTTTAATTAAAAAATATTATTAGCTTCCAAGAAAATTGAGGGGAAAGTTTACTTCGCCTAAGGGGCATCTTTTGTTGAATTTAGATGGTGATTAAAAATCCAATTTTCAAACAAAGATAATAATAATATACTTTCTAGCTATTGAGTTGCTAAATCGAAACAAAAAAGTTTTGATTAGAAAATAATAATAGATTTAAAGAAAATGTAGGTGGAAGTTTGCTTCCCGCAAGGGGCATCTTTTCTTAAATTTGGACGGTAATTATATTGCAATTTTTATTTTAAAAAAAAAAAGTAAAACCACACTTTGTAGCCATTGAGTTTCCAAAGTGATGTAAAAAAAGTTTAATCATAAAATATTATTAGCTTCCAAGAAAATTGAGGTAAAAGTTTACTTCGACCAAGGGGCCTTCTTTGTTAAATTTGGACATTGATCAAAAATCTTATCTTGAAACAAAGATAATAATAATATACTATCTAGCTTTTGAGTTGCTAAATCAAAACAAAAAAGTTTAATTGAAAAATATTATTAGCTTCCAAGAAAATTGAGGGGGAAGTTTGCTTCGCCCAAGGGGCATCTTTTCTCAGATTCGGACGGTGATAAAAATTCCAATTTTAATTTTTTTTTTAAAAGTAAAAATATACTTTCTAGCCATTGTGTTGCTAAATCGATGCAAAAAAAGTTAATTGAAAAAATTTTATCAGCTTCCAAGAAAATTAAGGGGGAAGTTTGCTTCTCCCAAGCGGCATCTTTTCTCATATTTAGACAGTAATTTAAATTCCAATTTTCAATTTAGAAAAATAAATAAAAATTCACTTACTGGCTATTGAGTTTCTAAATCGAAAAAAAGTTTGATTAAAAAATAATAATAGATTTTGCGAAAATGTAGGGTAAAGTTTGTCTCGCCCGAGGGGCATATTTTTTCCAAAACTTGGGCGGTAATAAAAAATATTATTTTTAATTCAGAAAAAAAAAATGAAAATTGACTTTCTAGCTATTGAGTTTCTTATCCGACAAAATAAAGTTTTCATTCAAAAATATAATTAACTTTTAAGAAAGTTAAGGAGTGAGTTTTCTTCGCACGAGGGGCATCTTTTCTCAAATTTGGACAATTATAACAATTCTAATTTTAAATTTAAAAAAGAATAAAGAACTCACTTTCTAGCGATTGAGTTTCTAAATCGATGCAAACAAAATTTGTAAAAAATATATTATTAGCTTTCAATTAAATAGAGGGGAAAGTTTGCTTCGCACAAAAGATTACTTTTTCCCAAACTTGGACGGGGATGAAAAATACATTTTTTAATTTAAAAAAATTAAAAAAATTACTCGCTAGCTTTTTATTTTCTGAATCAAAACGATAAAAGTTTGATTAAAAAATGATAATAGATTTCAAGAAAATGCAGAGGAAGTTTCTTTCGCCCAAGTAGCACATTTTCTTAAATTTTGATGGTAATAAGAAATCCAATTTTCAATTTCAAAGAAATTAAAAATTTACTTTCTAGCTATTAATTTGCTGAATCGAAACAAAAAAGGTGTGATTAAAAAATGAAAATAGATTTCAAAAAAATGAAGGGAGAAGTTTGTTTCGCCCGAGGGTCATCCTTTCTCCAATTCAGACGGTAATAAAAATTCCAATTTTTAATTTTAAAAAAGAGGTAAGAAAATACTTTCTAGCTATTGAGTTTATAAATCGATTCAAAAAAAGTTTGATTAAAAAATATCATTACCTTCCAAGAAAATAGAGGGGGAAGTTTGGTTCACCCGAGGGACACTTTTCCCCAAACTTGGACGGTAATAAAAAACATCTAATTTTTATTTGAAAAATAAATTGAGAATTAACATTCTAGCAATTTATTTGCCAAATTTAAAAGAAAGAGGTTTAATGAAAAAATGAAAAAAGATTTCAAGAAAATTGAGTGAAAGGTTTCTTTCGCCTGAGGGTCACTTTTACCCAAACTTGGACGGTGTTAAAAATTCTAATTTTCAATTAAAAAAGAAAAAGAGTAAGAATTTACTTTCCAGTCATCAAATTTTTAAATAGATATAAAAAAGATTGACTAAAAAATATTATTAGCTTCCAAGAAAATAGAGGGAGAAGTTTGCTCCGCCCCAGGGGCACTTTTTCCCAAACTTGGACGGTGATAAAAAAATCTAATTTTTAATTTTAATAGAACGCAAGAAACTACTTTCTAGGCATTAAGTTTCTGAAATGACGCAAAAAAAATTTGATTTAAAAATATCATTAGCTCCCAAGATAATAAAAGAGGAAGTTTATTTCGCTCAAAAAGCACTTTTCCCAAACTTGTGCGGTTATAAAAAATCAATTTTTCAATAAAAAAAAAGTAAAAAAATACTTTCTAGCTATTGATTTTCTAAATTGAAATAAAAAGTTTTGATTAAAAAAATAATAATAGATTTTAAGAAAATAGAGGGGGAAGTTTGTTTCGCCCGAGGATCATTTTTTCCCTAATTTGGAGGGTGATCAAAATTCCAATTGAAAAAAAAAATTGGAACATACTTTTTAGCCACTGAGTTTATGAATCGATGCAAAAAAAGTTTGATTGAAAAATATTACTACCTTTCAAGAAAATAGAGGGGGAAGTTTGCTTCTCCCGGGAGGCACTTTTCCCTAAACATGGACGGTAAAAAATTTAATTTTTATTTAAAAAATAAAGTGAGAATCCACTTTCTAGCTATTTATTTGACAAATCTAAAAGAAAAAGGTTTAATGAAAAAATGAAAATAGATTTTAAGAAAATGGAGGGGCAAGTTTGTTTCGCCTAAAGAGTCACTTTTACCCAAACTTGGACGATGATAAAAATTCTAGTTTTCAATTAAAAAAAAAAGAGTAAGAATTAACTTTCTAGTCATTGAATTTCTGAATCGATAAAAAAAGATTGACTTAAAAATATTATTAGCTTCCAAGAAAATGGATGGAGAAGTTTGCTCCGCCCGAGGGGCACTTTTTCCAAACTTGGGCGGAGATAAAAAAAATCTAATTTTTAAGTTTAATAAAAAGTGAAAAAACTACTTTCTAGGCATTAAGTTTCTATATTGACGCAAAAAAAGTTTGATTAAAAAATATTATTAGCTTTCAAGATAATAAGGGAGGAAGTTTATTTCGCTCGAAGAGCACTTTTCCCAAACTTGCACGGTTATGAAAAATCAATTTTTTAATTTGAAAAAAAGTGAGAAAATGCTTTCTAGCTATTGGTTTTCTAAATTAAAATAAAAAGTTTTAATCAAAAAAATAATAATAGATTTTTAATAAATGGAGGGGAAGTTTGTTTCGACCGAGGGTCATCTTTTCTCCGATTTGGACGGTAATAAAAATATCAATTTTTAATTAGAAAAAAAAAGTAAAAGCATACTTTCTAGCCATTGAGTTTATTCTAGTCATTGAATTTCTGCATCGATACAAAAAAAGATTGTCTAAAAATATTATCAGCTTCCAAGAAAATGGAGGGAGAATTTTGCTTCGCCCGAGGGGCACTTTTTCCCAAACTTAGAAGGTGATAAAGAAATCCAATTATTTATTTTTAAAAAAAAGTAAAAAAGTACTTTCTAGCCATTGAGTTTCTGAATTGATAAAAAAAAAGTTTGATCAAAAAACATTATTAGGTTTCGAAAAAATCGAAGGGGAATTTTTTTGTTTTACTGGATTGTTTAAATTGAGTTCTACCAATTTTTAAAAAATTCAGTTATCATAATCAGGTATTAAACAAAAATTTTCTTTATTTTTGTCTGTATTCTAAAGAAGAAAACCTGTTGAAGAATAGTCGATAGTCTAGACTCTAGAAACTTTCGTAAACGTTCAATCACGTTTGAAAGACAGAATTAGTAGTAGAGGTCAACGTGTGGCCAGGCACTTAAACCAAAAACGAATCAATCTTAAATAATTGCGAAACTTAAATTTCCCTGAAGTATATCTCCTGCTTTAGTTTCACTTGCCAATTTTAAGATTTTTATTTATACTTTTAGTGTCCATTTAAGTTATAAAAAAATTGTATCAACAAATACACAAAATTATGGATTGTTTGCTTGAAAAGTATATTTCTGCATTTAAATTACTTGCTTTTACAAAAAAGAAGGATTCGTAATGATAAAGCTTTGTAATCCAGTATTATTAGGTTATTTTATAAATAAATTATATATAAACAAATGCTTAGTGTCCGCATTAATAAGGAAAAAAAAATCGAATTTTCTTTTTATATGCATCAAATTATGTCATTCAGGATGTTTAGTAGCTGAAATCTGTTATTTTATATTTTTCGTTAAATTTATAAACAATTTAAATAAACAAATGCACAGTGTCAGAATTTTTAAGAAAAAACTCGGTTTTTTTTCTTAATTCCCATCAAGTCATGTTATCAGTTATTTTTAATAATAAATATTTGTCCAATTATGTATATAATTATTTCATTATTTTACTAATTATATAAACAAATACAGAGTACTGGAATTTTTAAAAAGAAATAAAGAAAATTAACAAATCACACCAAAAATATCTACGATGCAAAAAATGTGTGCAAGTACAGCGTTATTTTGGGATGACATTTTTCCGAATTTTCAAAATTCCGAATGTAGAAAAATGCAGAAAAAATAATTACTGCAACAGAAATGTCCCGTAAAAATAAAAATTCCCGAACGATAATAAAATTAATGAAAATCTTCATTCTTGAAATTTCAAAACCAGAATTTTTAAACACCCGAAAACAGTTTTTGTTGGGAAATTCATTATTAATATATCTTATTAATTAATTTGGGAAAATTATGTCATCTTTAGTGTACTGTTAAATCTTTTTCCGTGAATTTGAAAATTTTGCAGTTTACTAATTTTGGGCAGTTGAGAATTCATAAATTTACTACTTTTCGGAATTTACTATTTTAAGAAATTTCAAAATTTTTGGAATAAATCTTTTTGGTAGTTCGGCAATCTTTATTATAAAACAAATTTTAAAAATTATCATTTATTTCTTATCGAAAAAACCTTATTGCTTACAAAAAATTTTTCAAATTGCAAGAAATACATATTTTAACAATATTTTTTGTATTTGAATTTTTTCTTACTGTCCTGAAGAATATTATTTCTTGTATCATTTTTTAAAAATTGGTTAGAAGTAATAGTGAGAAAAAAATTAATTGGAAAAGCATTATGAAAATTATTATTTTTTGTACGTTTTTAAGTTTTTTACCAAAAATAATATTTTTTTTAAAGAGATTATCATCAATAATATTATTTTGATTCTTAAGACATAAAAAAACTATTTTTTCAGAGATCTAATTTTTGCAAAAATATCTTAAGCCTAATTTTTTTCATTTATATACATTTGCAATGATCAATTTAAAAATTAAAGAAGGAGATAGAGGTCATGATGTGACCTAAAAAATATTTATATCACAATTCAATTTGCAAATTAACGTAAAATCACTTCTCTCATAAAATGATCGAAAACCGCTCAATACCAATTAATTTGGATTGCAACTTTCGGCTTATTTCTTCTAATTGCATTCAATCTTCCAAATTCAATTAATATTAAAAAATATATAAAGAGAAGGCACGAGAGAGTTTTTGGATTTTTCTGCCAAGAACACAAATATTAAACAAAAAATCAAATTTTTTACAAAATAATTGAATTTTTAACAAAATAATTAGATTTAAAAAAAAACATTTGAATTTTCAACTAAATTGATGATCTTCAACAATGAAAATGATTTTTTAACAAAAAGGTTTAATTTTCAACCTCTTCGTTTAATTTTGAATGAAAAGCAGTTGAATTCAAGAAAAAAGATGAATTTTCAACAAAACATTTAAATCCTTAACTAAGACAGAATTATTTTTAACTATACAGTTGCATTTCCACCAAAAAAAATTAATTTTCATTCTTAAGACATATAAAAACTATTTTTTCAGATATCTAGTTTTTTCGCAAAGCTATCTTAACACAGACTTTTTAAAAGTAAAGGTCAATGCATCAATAACTGTAATTTGGTGATTGTGAAGTCTCTTTCGTTAAAGCTCCTTCGGCTTTAAGGAAAAAATTATGAGTAAGAAATTTTTAACTCTTTTTGGATAAACAACTTATGTCTGGTTGTTTTTTTTTGTAGCTCGTGTCGTTTTTTCAAAATTTTTCTATTTTTCTATTTTAAATGTTGTTTTTGACAAGCAAAACAAAAACTACGCGTCCTATCACAAGGTGAATTATTAAAAATTTGTAGATATTCTTGGGCTTACAATTTTTGTCTATTAATTTTGCTTCGTATATTGCATAGTTTGACGAAAAAATAAAATTTTTTATTTTTCATTATTTCTTCATCAATAAAAATTATTTTAAGAATACAATGAATTTTTTTCAATGAAAAAGTTTAATTTTTAAAGGAAATAGTTCAATTTTTCACCAAAAAGACGGATTTTCACAAAGCCCATGAATTTTCAATAATGTAGTTAAATTTTTAACTAAAAAAGATAAATTAAAAAAAAATTGTTGAATTTTAAAATTTTAAAAAAAATCAATTTTCCAAAATAAATGTAATAATTACATTTTGCGGTTAGAAGATTATCTTTTCACAAAATGAAAAAAAAAACAAATTTACAATAAAAGTTTAATTTTCAGCTAAAAAAAAAAATTTTTTAACTAAAATTCATCTTCGAATACAATAGTTACATTTTTCGCTAAAAGTACATTTTTAATAAAAAACAACAATTTTTTAACAAAATAATTTAATTTTCAACCAAAAAGATGAATTTTCCATTAAAATTATGCAAATTTTTTTAATCAATTTATTTACAAATAGTTGTATTATTAACAAAAAATTGACAATAGAAAATGAAACAGTTAAATTTTCGGTTAAAAAATCAATTGTAAGCGAGAAGAAAGTAAATACGGAATAGTTAAATTTTGAGTTCAAAAAATTAATTTTCAACAATTCAGTAAAATTTTAACCAAAGAAAGGAATTTTTAATCCAAAAAGACGAGCTGTCAACAAAACAGTTGAATTTTCAACAAAAAACACTTTTCCTAACAAAATTGTTAAATTTTCTACAAAGTGGATTAATTTTTTACCAAATAGTTTATTTTTCCACAAAAAAAATGAATTTTTAACAAAGGAGGTTAATTTTATATGAGAAAGACGAATTTCCAATAAAATAAATGAATTTTGAATAAAAAAACGATACATTTTTAACCATAAATGATTAAGTTAACTATAAAATAAAAGCACTTAAAAATCCTTTGCCACATCATCAAATTAACATCTACGTATATTATAATGTAGATTTCAAACGTACTGTCTCTATACCGTTCCACGGTAGTTTGTCTTTTACGACATTCTGTTACAAGTTATATGCGCGCCGAATATCCGCACAAAGCGGAGAGAACAAATACCCGTTCTCATAGCATAGAGTGGGGACCGCCAGCCAATCACGGTATAGCGCGTTCGGCCTGCAGGAACAGACAGTCTCACCGGAGGTCGGTCCGTGTCGCTTCTGCATTAGGGTGCCGGAATCGACGGCGAGAATCGATTCCTACACATTTAAAAGAGCCCACTTTTATATAAAATTTGAATTGAATTCATTAATTCCAATTAAATAATATTAATTAAAATTATTAATCGATAAAATGTAATATTTATT
>JAUELO010426107.1:0-14157 GCA_032357855.1 Amphibolips quercusostensackenii | reverse complement strand
TCCACTCCACCCTAGTAAACTCCGCCCACTTCTTTACTTCACTCAACAAGTCACCCAGGTGGTCGCCTGTAACGTAACCCAGGATGTGGAATGTGGGGTAAATTTTTGTGGAGTCTTTTTTCCCTTTTTGGGAATAAAGAATATTTATTATATTAAACATTACCCGATTGCTAAGGTTTCTTTATTCAACGATATGAAGACGAATCATCAATATCAACGAATTATGTAACCCTGGCAGAATGCTAAAAATAACCTAAACTCTTGAAAAGTGTTTGTAAAGTTTGAATGTTTGTTGAAGAGCTTCGCATGATGCAAGCTACATCGCCGTTTTCTTCAGTAATAAATCAGCTATGACAATTTCAGAAAGATTTACGTAAGTCTTAATGTAAAAATCTTGTCCCAAATTGTTACTGAAAATTTCTTAATTTCTGCTACATTTTATTTTCAAAGCAGCACCGCAATATATCCCTTAATTCAAAAAATAATATGAGACTGAAGCACTAAATTATTCACTAAACTTTAGAAAATAGACGCGAAACAAAAAATGTATTAGTTTGCTTCAAAATTCTTTATTTTTTATTCCTTTTGCCTCGTTTTAATGCTAAGTACAAAACGTTCAAAATTGACTTGACTAAACTGTTTAGGATAGACATAAAACAATATCTTCAAGAGCTATAATTTTTTCACCAGTTATCACTCAATATTTAAAAAAATTCAATTGCGAGTCCCAAGTTTTTTCAGAATGTATCAATTTCTTTATATACGAGTGCGCAACATTAGATGACTCGCTCCAAAACTTATGAAAAGTTTGCGTACAGATCGTTTACACACCTATTTGTGATTTGCATCCAGAGCTTTCTATTTCTATTCTAAAGTTTCAATAAAAATGTAAGTGATAATAGCTCTACATTAAAAGTAAATAAATTAGAAACATTTTTCCATAAAAGTGGATATTCTTACTCTATTTGAAATTTTCGAATAAGATCAGATAAAGATCTCGACATGGTTTAAAGAAAATCAAAAACGATCATAAAGCTTGTAGAATGAAAGAAATTAGAAAGCTTCGTTGATTATTGTTTATCCGAAACTTGTTTTGCTACCTAAAATATGAACTATAGCAAATTCCATTTGGCATAGTTACGAAAACGTGGGTTTTATCATCATGACGCGGAAGAAATAGACGACATAGGTTCCGATTAAAAGTTATAGGATTTGCAGTGATATAAGTTCCATTTGGTAAATCCAAAAAAATAAATCTTGGTGTCCGAAGAGTAGCATGTAGATGCTCGACAGGGTGTCTTACCAAGTCGAGTTTATTTGTAACCCAACCATATCCATCGGGCATTCGTACATAAATGGTCGTTGTATCATATTGAGAGGTACGAATCCAGGAAGGTTCTAATAGGCCGTTAGTTGTGAGACTTCCAATAAACTCAGATCCATCTGAAAGTTCCATACGAACAAGGCTTCCTTCGCGAATCTTAATAGAATTTTCAGGTGCAACTAATTTTTTATATGGACCATTATGTTGACGACGTTGTGGTTTAGCGCTATGTCTGATAACGTGACTACCTTGTCCAACTCCCTCCGCACCTATTTTTGTAAAAAGAAAGCTTGTTACTTTTTTTTAAAGATGAAGGTATTGTTAATACTTTACAGTTTCTGGGTAACGCTGATGTAAACCAACAGTTTACAAAAATATTTAGGGGCATTTCAAACCCATTATTACAAAAAATTTCCGGGCGGCTACCCACCCGGAAGAACTAGAAGACGGACGGGGCGAAATTTAATCGGGAGAGAACTGGGATAACAATCGCTAAAATATTGTACCGGGACATTTTCCGCATTTTAAATTTCCCCCTTTTTGTGGTCCGTGAATTATTGCTTGATAAACTTTTTACAATAATTTTAGATTTCGTTCAGCAATATACGTGGGCATCTACATGAGAAGGGTACTAACCATGGGTTCTTGTTTAGTAAATATTAGCGTTTTTCTAACTCAGAATTAAAATTATTATTTTCGGGTTTGAGTAGTAAATGATACTTTACCGTAAATTTTTTTGGGTATGTTTCATGTCCTTTGACGTGAAATATTCCCATATTTTTCTAGGGAAAATACTTTTTCTAAAAAAATAAGTAGAATTACCTAATTTTTGAAAAAACTTCCGAATAAGTCAGAACTGTTCGCGAACAAGTGTAGAATAATATAAAAGTGTTGAAGAATTAAAAACAATATGAGGATGAGAAATTTTCTTTATCCTGTCAGGAAATTTTTTTTATCATACTTTCGTAGCGAATATTTTTTTAACTTCCCCACAAATCGAACAGAAATTCTTACTTTTGATATTCAAAAGACTGCCGTAAATATAACTACTTTTCCTTGACATCCTGATATTTTATAAAATTTTTGGAAATGCTCAAAAAGAGCATCTTGCAGTTTCTTTGTAATAAACAAAATTCATTATTACATAACTAGATATCAAACAGAATAAAAACTTTTCAGCATAGCAAAAAAAAATCTGTAGAATCAAAATCACCACTTAAAAATAAGAAAAAAACCACTTTCGGGATGACTTGTTGCTTATCCGGAAACAGAATTGATTGGGCTCAAGTGATTATGTGAATAATGCACAAGATTGATTGAATCTGTGTGATTATATAAGATTACATGATTAGGTTTTTGATAAAACAGCAAAACTATTTTTTTTAATTAGATACCCAAGTTTCCTATATAATTTATATTGCAAGTGGCTTGATGATATATTATAACAGTGAGCCGCTTGAAATTTTAATTTTGCTGGGTCGCTTATGGTGAAATGAACTACAAGTTTTTGTTGAATCAACCAAAATCTTTTCTCAGAGCAGAAAAAAAAGTTATTTAAATTAACTCAAATGTTCTTTTAGATGAAGAAAAATATTTTCTTGCATTAACCAAAAGTTTAACTTGTATTAAGCAAAATGGACGCTTGTATGAGACGACAGATCTGATATATGGGCGCAAATTAGTATAGGCAATTTGCCCCTAGGCAGCTAATGGTAAGAGTGACCAACACGTGGGATCAGTCTTCGGACCTATAAGCGGAGGCCCAACAAACCGTTTCGCCAATTTCGGCACAGTTCTCGACTCAGGTATGGAAATAAATTATAAGTTTGCAGGTGTACAAGGATGCACGCAAGGTTGTATTTCTGATACGTGGTCAACTTCAAATTAATTTTTAAAATTATTTTCTCAGCTTTTCGATGGATACCTGAATTTTTGCGAAATTTTGTAGACAGTATTTAAGGGGAAACTCCGTAACTCTAAGTAGAACTTCTGAACTTTTGTAAAAATTGCCACCTTGTGTGGTGCGAGAAATTCCCTAACTTTTAGGTAAATTCCCAAATTTTTGGGAAAATCCACGAAAAATATCCTTTAGTGTAAAACCTATACTGAATCTATAAGTACTGTCCGCATGTCCTGGAAAAAATGAAATTGGGTATATTATATGTTCAAAGAAAAGTTTAACATTTGCACTTATAGCGCTTGTAAAATTGAGATGTGCTTTTCTCGAAAAGCAGTTTTTTTAGAGTTCCCTCCTAAAAATGCTAAATGGCCCTATACCTTATTTTATACTGACTTTCGCAACATTTTCTGTCATGAAAATGTTACAGTTTATTAGTATACGTCAAGTTGACATCTTATGAAATGGGCTTCCCACTCAGGGATCCTTTATCAATTTATTTTTCAATAAATGAGGAATTTTCCTATTACGTAAAAAATAATCGTTTACCAATATTTGTAGAAAATTTTTATTGTTGTGAGGAATATTTTTATTGTCTACAGCAACTTTTTGAATGTGTTGGAAAATAAGAAAACCCTAGAACATTTTGGGAATTCTCTCAATCATCTTAGTAATTTTGATTGCATATATTTAGAAACAACTGTTAATATAATAAAGAGTTTTTTTTTAACTGTTGGTAGTTTTTTCTATAAAAAAAGAAACAATATGTTCTCAACATATTTTATGATTTATTCATAAAATTATGAAAAATACTTAACGACAAATTTTTATGATCCGGCAGCTCAATTACGAATGAGCGAGCGAGCGATCGAAAGTAAAAGAGCAAGAGCGAGCGAGTAAGAGCGCATCCGCATCTTAATCTACTCACGCTATTACACAATCATTACCATTAATTACAGATACTTACGTTTCTAATCTAAGCGACTTTCGTTTCTTTTTTCTCTTACTTCTCTTTTACCTTAGTTTTGCCATTTTCCCATATCCATTTTCCCATTTCTTCTCACTCGCTGCTCTAGCCTTCTTTAACTTTTTCTTCCATTCCTTATCTATTAAAACCTCCCGTAGAATCTTTACCACATTCTCTTGCCAGCTTCCTTTATTTTGCATTTCTCTCCTACATCCTTGCTATACCTGCTGTCATGCTTACTCTTTTCATTTACATGTTCTGCACTTTCTATTCTTTTTCTCTTCCCGAAACATCTTTTCCCTTACCTCATTACCAAATCTGCATCTTGATATTCTGATACATCTTTTCTGTCCCCTTCCCTTTTCTAAATATTTGCTTGCTCCTTTTTTTTGGCATCTAATACCATTTTTTATGTTTTGGTTTTTCACTCATCCCCCATTTTTTCATTAATAATCTTTACCTGCCCTTTCTCTTTAATTTTTCTTGTAAACTCTCAACTCTTTTCATTCCTTCTAGCTCTATATTTTCGCCCCAGAATTTAAGACCGACCATATCATCATATCAAATAACCATATTCCCCTTCTCCAGTTCATTTTGAACCTTCTTTTTCCTATTTCCTATATCTGTTTCATTATCTCTGCCGCCTTTTTTATCCTCTTTCTTATATAGACGCTATGTTCTCTTTTTATTTGCTACGTATATTACAAATATCTAAACTCATTTACTCCTTCTAACTTAGCTCTCTTTTATCTCTTATTCCATTCTTTTTCCCCTCCCCCTTTCTAAACCTTATTATCTTTTTTTCTTCTCTACTTTTGAAATCAACTTTTTCTTACCTAAGTATTTCTCCAGTTGTGTAATTAATCCTGCTATATCTTTATCATCCTCTGGCATCAACCTTTTATCGTCCTGGTACACCCATTTCTTTTCTAAACTCTGTCTGATTCGGTAGCTGCGGCTTTCTTGCCTCAGCTTCTCTCTTTAATCTTTCTGACAAAACTGTTAAATTTACTTTATATAATGTTGGCATCAGCGCCAATTTCCTATAATCTTCAATTTTCTCCCCTTTGCCTTTCTTCACTATGGGTACCACTACTCCTTCTTTCCATAACTCTGTCCAACCCTCTCCTCTCCATGCTCTATCGCACATTATCTATGCCCATTCATTTAGGGATGGTCGATGTATTACGTAAGACGTTTTTCTTTTGTTTATATCGTTGTGTTCTTTTTAACTTTACATCATTTTTATTCTTGTCTTTATATAAACAATAGAAAAACGTCTTATGTAATATATGAACGATCCCTTAGTTCTGTCCCCCTATATTTCCATACTTCATTTTGAATCTCATCTATTCCACAACTCCCCCCCCCCCTGCAAATCCATAAAATATTTTTTCTATTTTACTATCTTAATAGCCTGATTTAAGCTTGTTCTTCTTTTTTTCTCTCCATTTACCACCTTCAAAACCTCTTTTTCCTTCCTACCCGTCTCTGCCTTTTTTGCGAACCTTTTACTTTCCTTTTCTTTCTTTTGATCACACAACGCATTATACACTTTTTTTTCTTTTATATGCTTCTTCACTACTTTTTCCTTTTCTCCATTTTCTTAATTCCTTTTTAACCTCCTTTTTCTTCTTCTCTTTAGATTCTTCATCCCATCCACTTCCATTATCGCCTTCACTAGCTTCTTCCTTGCCTGTAAACTCTGATCCTCTTTTTATTTTCCTTATTTTTATCTCTATCTTCTTACTCACATTTCCCTCTCCCATTACGACATTTCTAACCTTTTTTCTAAACTTTTCTTTTCCTTCCCTTGACCATTCCCCTTTTTCTGCTCTTTTCACCTTTGCTTCCTTTTTATAATTTGAAAAACTTTTTTTCATATTTTGCGTCGTTCGGCTCAAAATTTACATTTTCGATATTTTTTCAATAATATTTTCGAAAAATAAAGCCAAAATATCAAGTCTTATCAAAAAATAGTTAATAGAAAAATTATAAGCCTTTTAGAAAGCTGCAATTCTTCTGTGAAAATCAAAAAATTCTTAGAAAAGAAATTGTAGATATTTTGAAAATCTTTGATTCCTCTTTCAATTTTTTTACGTATCTGTCATCGATTGTCCTATATGTATAATATTTGATTTTTAGAGAGCATTTCCGATTGATCGAACCATAACCGTTTGTCAAGGAATGGTGGTTAACGAACTAATTCTTTCTTTTAGGCCCAAAGAAAAGTGTACCAAAGTTTTATTTGATCTGTTCATTTTTTTAGAGAGTTATGGTGTTTATGGACGGACAGACGGACAGACCGGCAGACGCCATCGCCAAAATTATATTTTTGCTTTTAGGGGATTTTAAAACATGGAGATCTGCCAAAAAACTTTAGTGTGAATTCTCGGACGATTCTAGTACTTTCTCAATCATAAATGATGAGAAAATTAGGAAAAAAAATTTACTAAAAATAGTTAATTTTTAAATCAAAAAGACAAATTTTCAATGAAATTGTTAAATTTGCAATCAGAAATTTTATTAAATACAGGAGAAATGAAATTTCTAAGCGAATTTTAATTTGGAGACAAAAATAATTTTTAATACTGAATACAAATTTTGAATAACTATTTATTTGAAAAAGTATCTACGAAAATGTTGAAGAAATTCTTTTTATTTTACAAGACTGTACAGAATGTCAGAATGAATTTGAGTTGTTTAAAAGTCTTCCGGAATCATTTTTGACAATTTTAAAAATCTTTTGTAATGTTATATAATCTTTTTTAACATCAACTTTAAATAAGTGTCTAAAAATAAAAAATCACTTCGTAAATATCTTCAGGAATCTCAATAAATTTTTTTTATAATTTTGAAACCTTTTTGAATCTTAAGAAACTTCAAATTCTTATATCAAAATCTTCAGAAATTTACTTTCCGTTTTAAGTTTTTTAAGTTTTTTGTCATTTTAGAAATTTTCAAAATCAGTTTTAAAATCTTTTTTAATATTTTCTTCATGATGAAATGTCTTTATTCTTTTCAAACCTTTTGAAATTCTTACAAAGCTTCTAAAGTTTTTTTAAGGTCTTCAAATTCTACATTTTGCTTTAAATAAAATTATTTTTACATCCTATTAAAACCTCTTAATATCTCCTAAACTTTTCTGATTTTTTTCTGAAATTGTAAGAGCTTGTAAAATGAAAAAATTTTGCTTTGAAATCATATATATATACAATATTTTGAAATTTAAAAAATAATAATAATAAATTTAAGAAGTTACATAAAATTTTAATTTTTTTAGCAATTGAAATTACAAACTTTAAAAAATTAAAAGATGCTACAATTTATACCTAGAAAAGAATACCGTAGGGTAAAGTGAGACATAAAAAATCTTAGCATTTTATGAATTCTCATTTCTTTTTAAAATAAAAAATGAGTGACTCTCTTAGCTAAATGGCAAAAAGATAAAATTAGGAAAATTGAATATTTATGTACATGGTCCACATTATAAAAACACGTTACATTTCATAATAATATCAGTATTAAACAAAATTATACTTACATTCAAAGTGAAATAAAGCCAAAAATTTAAGGAGTAAAATACCAACGATAACCTTCATTTTTTTCTACATAGAAACGACCTCAGATAACTTAGCGCTGATGTTTTAAGAATTTTGTTAGCAAGTACTGATAAACGTTTAGGATTTCATCACTGCTATATATATATGAACCACCACCCAGTGACTTTATTGAATTTATTGTTGAAAATGTAGTAGAAGGAAAAAGATTTTTATCTTAAATCTCAAAATCCTCCTTATTTGATATGATTTAATACTCGCAGAACTTTCAAAATAAATACCAATTTAATCACGAATATTATGTATTTATATACCTTAAAAGATTATACTAAGACACTGTGTTTCACTGATGCTTAAGCAACAATTTTATTTAATTTTACATTTTACTTTAGAAGAAACATTATTAAAATATTGTATCCGTTAAATAATCAAGTATTTGTACTTTTTTTAAATGAGTTTTTTTAATGCCAATTAAGATACAGCCTACATGCTATTATCAGTTGACTTTAATATCTTGTTTTTAGAAAAATGTCATCACATTATAAAACGATTTTTCAAATTTGTTAAATATTTTGATTTGAAATAAACAATTTTTAATTTCTAGTCATTTTTTAATTCTTAGATTTTCTCATTCTAATGAGAAGCTATTGGTTTTATGTCTCTCTGTCCGTCCGTCGGTCTATCTGTCTGTAGTCTGTAGGCACAATAACTTTCGAAAAAATAATCCGATTGGATCGAGCTATAGAATAGTTGTTTAAAGACTAAATCAAAAGAACAAGTGCGTTAACCAGCTATTTTGGATAAAAATTCAAAAAGTGAGCACATTTTGAAAATTTTTGAGAACACTTTTTTCGAAATTTGAAAATTCCATTTAACGCCATAAATAGTGCTTAAAAAAATAAACAATTTATTTCACTAGCTTTTTTTGACAAAAGGAAAATTATAAGACTTATAATATTTCTAAAATTTAAAAAAACAAAAGAAAAACCAAATTTTGAGCCAAACAAAGCACGATATAAAAAAACCTCAGGAAAAGAAAAACGTTGCTTTTTAAAAGCCCTATACGACTATTATAAAAAATTTTCAAATATAAAAAACATCGAAAATTAAAATTTTTACACTAAAAATAATAAATAATGAATGAAAAATCTGCCTGCTTGGCGGCTGCATTCTTATCGCATGCTTCGCGCGCGGCTCTTTTCGGTTTTCTTACTTCATGCTCGGCTTAGATAAAAAAAAAAGAAAAATTTACTTGCAAATATTATGAAATTTTTGAAGCTTCGACGGTTAAAGTCATTTTTACATGCTCATTCTAATGAGAAGGTACTGGTTTTTATGTAAAATTTGACTTTGCCAGTTTTTATTAAATGTCCACGTTTTGAGACCCCCTAAGACAGAAAAACAATTTTTACGAGGGTGTCTGTCTGTCTGTTGTGTGTAGGCCCGATAACTTTTGAAAAAATAATTTGATTGGATTAAGCCTTAGCACAGTTGTTTAAGGCCTAAATCAAAAGAACAAGTTTGTTAATCAGCTATTGTGGATGAAAATTCAAAAAGTGAGCACATTTTGAAAATTTTTGAAAACACTTTTTTTCAAATTTGAAATTTCTATGTACGGATGTGAATAATGTTAAGAAAGATGAACCATTTATCCTGACAACTTTTTTTGCTGAAAAAAAAATTATAAGACTCAAAGTATATTTGAAACTCAAAGGAACAAAAGAAAATGCAAATTTTGAGCCAAACAACGCACAATATGGAAAAAGTATAAAATAGAAAAACGTTGCTTTATGAAAGGCCTACAAGACTGTCATAAGAAATTTTTTAATTTTTTCTAAAAAACGTAAAAATTAAAATTTCTTATCCCAGAAAAAATAATCAAAAATTTTATTTTGCAGTCAAACTATGCAAGATACAAAAAAAATGACTTGACAAAAATTGTGCAACTGAAGAAGATCTACAAATTTTTTATGAATTACTTTTTGATAGGACGCGTATTTTTTGCTTTACTTTTAATGAACAACTTTAAAAATAAAAAATCTTGATTTTTAGGCAAATGGAACAAGCTACAAGAAAAATAAATAAAAAACAAAAGTTATCCAAATAAAAAATAAAGAATTTGTTATCAATTTTTCTTAGCAGGATGCATATTTCTTGTTTAAATTGTCAAAAATTGCATTACAAATGAACAATTAATTTTCATATGACTTAGCGTTTTTTTCAATTTTAAATATAGTATTCTATGATTGAAACAAACACTGGTTAACCAAAAATGGAATTTTTTTATGGCATTTTCAGTAAGTTGAACCAAGGCTTGAGGAAATAAAAGTTTCTCTTCAGATTTCAAAGAAATGCGAAGCATTCCGATAATGTTATAGTTATATCAATGGTTATCGTAGTCGTGTAGAAATTTTGCCGCGCACAACAATTTACATTAAAAAAATTAATATTATTATATAAATAACTACAGACTTATATAAATACATATAAGAAATTGAGCGCGAAGCGCAGTTATTGTAATAAGAATGTGTTTCTTAAGGCCGTTAGAACCTTGAGTAAATAATTTTCCTTTTCAATGTAAAATAAAAACAAATTTGATAACTACTTCTATCGTGAAAGTTTTGATAATTTCATAATATTTGCAAGTAAATATCTTCTTTCTATCTAAGCCGAGCGCGAAGTACGAAAACCTAAAAGAGTCGGCCGCTAAGAACGGGGCAAAAATTTTTCGAGCGCGTAGCGCGAGATACATTACCAAGCGCAAAGCGCGAGGTATATATATTATCGAGCGCGAAGCGCGAGATACAACAGACGCGCACCACAGGCGCGCAAAACCAATCAATTGACTTTGACGAAACTTCACAGAAATATAGTACCCGTGAGTAAGATTTACATCTGATGTTTTAGGAAAAAGTTATATATAAACACACATCAGAATAACAGAGATAAATTCAATTTATATATAAAAAATTAACCATTTTCAAAAAGTGCCGATACAAACATATCAATATTATATATGATGAAATAACAGTTATTTGTGATACAAATGCGAAAAATAGGTAATTGTGTGCGAGTGTGAATTGTGTGGGATAAGCCGGAGGCTCAAAGCATGAGTCGGTAGTAAGCGCACGAGCAAAGCGAGTGCGAAAACGTAGACGAGTGCTTCGAGCCGCAGGTAAATGGTGCAATCACACAAGTTAGCAATTACCTATGCGCACGTGTATTACACGCTATTTTTTCAACACACGTCCGAAAAAATTGTATCAGGAAAAGTTAACAAAAACGCTGATTTTATATTGCATATAAGGTGATATTACATACAGTATAAGGTTTAATCCATATCATTAAATATGCAAACTCACGGATGCGTAAAGATACTAACACCAGTGTTTGAAGTTACCTATGTCAGTGTCTGAAGTTCCTTATCTCGAAAGAGCGCATGCGCAGCTTTTCCACCGGTACCTAAAGTGAGCCATCTTCAAACTGCACATCCCTGCTAAAAGTAAAAAGGTTGAAAAAGATAAAAATTGGGAGATAGGAGAAGGTATAACTATTCTATATTTCTTAAGGGATCACTTTGCATCCCTAAAATGCTATTATTTCTTATCCCTAATCTCAATCATTTTTTATCTTTTTTTTCTCTCTTTTATAAACAAGGACTGTTATCTTTTTCGATTCCTAATTTATATATCTATTACGATTTTCAATCCTTTTCAATCTCTTTTTCTATTCTTCGTGACCGATGACTCTTATCATTTTTTATACCTTAAAATTAAGGGATCCATCTAAAAGTTGAACAATTTATTTCAAAAAAAATTTTTGGCGTTGTCCACAAACAAAAAATACAACGTCACGTGCATGCTCATATACCTTCGCACTAAAAATTTATTTCCATACCTTACAGTCGACAATTGCGTCGAACTTGGAAAACGTTTTATCGGGCCTCTACCTATAGGCCCGAAAACTGATTTCACTTTTTGGTTACCTTTGCTGTCAGCCACCTAGCATCAAACTGCTGGAAGTAAAAAGATAGCGATCTCATTTCTTTGAAAAATTTTAAATATTTACGATAGAAAGAGATAGAGATATTGTATCCTATTCTATCTGTTTGCCAATCTAAATTCGCGCCTATCTTTTTTAATGGTCTCTTGCCTGTCTCATCCTATACTTTATCTATCCACGTCAATCTTTTTTCATCATTTGTCAATCTAAGTTAACTTTTTTTTTTAACAAATCTGCTTTTCTCTAGCTTATCCTATTCTGATTCTATCAACGTCAATAACTTTTTATCTCTCTAGCAATCTAAACTCTTGTTACCTTCGTCAGTCTCCTCTTCTATACCTCTCCTTATCCTTTATCTGTCCACGCTAGTCTTTTACTATTTTTTCTCAATCTAAGGTTACTTTTTTTTCAATCTCTTTTCCTCTATCTCATTCTATTCTGATTCTATCATCGTCAATACTTTTCTATCCTTCTGTCAGTCTAAACTCCCGTTATCTTTCTCAATCTTCTAAAACTCTATTTCTTCTTTTTCTTTATCTATCTACATCAATCCTTTCTACCTTTTTGTTAATCTAAATTTACGTTTTTCTTTTTAATATTGTTTTCTCTATCTTATTCGTTCCTGATTCTATCAACGTCAATATCTTTCTGTGTCTCTGTCAATATAAACTCAAGTTACCTTTTTCAATCTCTTCTTCTCTATCTCTTCTTATCCTTTATTTATCCATCTCAATCTTTTCTATATTTTTGTCAATATAAATTGACGTCTTTCTTTTCCAATCTCTTTTTCTCTATCTTATTCTATCCTGAATTTATCAACGTCAATGTTTTTCTATCACTCTATCGTTTTAACCTTGCGCTATCTTTCTTAATATCCTCTTCTGTATCTCTACTTATCCTTCATGAATTTATCTCAATCTTTTTATATCTTTTTAATAATCTAAATTAACGTCTTTGTTTTCCAATATCCTTTCCTCTATCTCTTTCTATCATAAAAATTCAAAATTATTTAAAAATACAAGATCTCCATCTTTTTGCTTCAAGCAGGGCAGGATAGGATAGGATAAAGAAAACGTTTTTAAAAAAAATAATGGGAGTTTATATTAATAGGTAAATCGTATGAGATAGACGTGGATAGATAAAGAATAAGAAGAGATAGAGAAGAGAAGATTGAAAAAGATAACAAGAGCTTGGATTGATAGAGAGATACAAGGATATTGACGTTGATAGAATCAGGAAAGGATGAGAATGAGAAAAGGAGATTGGAAAAGAAAGATGAAGATTCAAATTGACAAAAATATAGAAAAAGATTGACATGGATAGATAAAAGATAAGAAGAGATAGAGGAGATTAAAAGAATATAACAGGAGTTTAGATTGATGGAGAAATAGAAAGATACTGACGTTGATAGAATCAGGAAAGGATGAAATAGAGAAAAGTAGACTAAAAAAGAAAGACGTGATTTATATTATAAAAAATATAAAAAAAGATTCACATTATTAAATGAAGGACGAGAAGAGATAGAGAAGAGAGAAATAAAAAAATTAAGGAGTTTAGATTAATAGGGAGATAAAAAGATATTGGCGTTAATAGAATAAGGAAAGGTTGAGATAAAGAAAAAAAGATTAAGTTTGGACTGATAGAGAGATAGAAAAATATTGACGTTAATAGAATCAGGATAACATGAGATAAAGGAAAAGAGATTAGAAAAGAAATACATAAACTCAAATTGACAAAAAAATATGAAAAGATGAACGTGAACAGATAAAGGATAAAAAGAGATAGAGCAGAGGAGATTAAACAAGAGAACGGCAGTTTAGTTTTATAGAGAGATCGAAAGATATTGACTTTGATAAAATCAGGATAGGATGTGATAGAGAAAAGGACTTTAGAAAAGAAGGAGGAATTTTGGAATGACTAAAATGTAGAACAAGATTGACATGCTGAAATAAAGAATAAGAAAAGATAGATAGAGAAGAGGAGATTAAAAAAGATAACGGGGGCTTAGATTGATAGAGAGATAGAAAAATATAGACTTTGATAGAATCAGGATAGGATGAGATAAAAAGAAGATTGAAAGAAGACGTGAATTTAGATTGATATAAAGATAGAAAAAGATTGACGAATTCAAAATGATTCAAAAGAATAGGATCTCTATCTTTTCTCTTTCAGCAGAGATGCGCAAAAATAGTTTGCATACAGTTTTCTCAAATAAGGTCCTTCAAGCACAATTTAGAAGTATAAAAACGTCAAAGTTTGAGGTCGGTGTTGCAAAGAAGGATTTTTCTGGGTTTCAGTCGTGGGCAAAACTACTAATCTGGCTCACATATAGTGAACATCGCAGTTCACTTCTTTAGGGCTAACCTGAAACTGAAGTTTCAGGTTATGTTGTTATATATACTCTTTA
>JAUELO010426000.1:0-14159 GCA_032357855.1 Amphibolips quercusostensackenii | reverse complement strand
ACTTTTGGGTCACTACCGCTTACAACGCGCTGGACAGCCTGGTCCGTGTTGACACAGTGCGTAGAGCAGACAGCTCCAACATTTCACTTGTCACAAATCTGGTCAAATTGACGATGAAGGCCCAGGAGCAGAACAGCGAAACCCACGGCGGGCGGCGCTCCACCGCCCGACACACATTAACACGGCGGGCAACACCTACGTCGGCGCTATAAACATGCACATTTTTAACCAACTGCTCACGGCGGGCGGCCTTATTTTAATTTTGTTCAAAAAATAAGGCGGGTGCTATGTTGGATACGGGCATCAGAAAAAGTCCCAACAGCGGCCCTGCCACGCGCCTCGCCCACACGGCCATTTCCATTCCAACCTTTTTGGTCTGCCAGCGTGCTTTTACCAAAGTGGTGATCAGTACAATTGTAGCACTCGAAAAGTGAGCATGAGAGACAATAAAGCAAATTTTTTATGTGAACTCCGCCTTTACGTATTTGTGGGACCTTAAACCAACAACTGAAATTGTAACTGAATTATTTTTTGTCGAAAGTAGAAGAGAACTCTCATATTTGAAACTTCATCTTTTTGTTTAAAAATTAATTTCTTTGGTGCAACAATTTTTTTTTTTTTAATTTATATTGTTAGGTAAAAATTATTTCTTCTGCAGAAAACTCTTTGTTATTGTTTAAAATTTACTCTTCTAACTGAAAATTTAATTATTCTATTTTTGGTTTGTTAATTTATCTTTTTTAGTTAAAACTTTATATATTTTATCAAAACTGCATCTTTTTTAATAGAAAATGCATCTTTTGGTTTTAAGATTAAATTATTTTGTCAAACATTTTTTTTTCTTTCTTTTTAATTCATTGTTTCAAGTTAATCTTTTAAGCTGAAAATTCAATTAACTCGTTGGTTGGAAAATCATATTTTTGTTTAAAAATTCATCATTTCAGTTTGAAACTTATTTTTTTTTTTTAAGAATTCAACTATTTCGTTAAAAAATTTTTTTACTTTAAAATTTATTTCACTAACTGAAAATTTAATTTCTTTATATTTGGTAGGAAATTTATCTTTTTAGTTGGAAATTCATGTTTTTTGTAAAAAATAAAATTTTTTACAGTTGAAGATTGATCATTTCAGTTGTAAATTCTCTTAAAGTATGACATTTTTTTTGGAAAATTTACCTTCTTTGATAGAAGTGTGATTTTTTCCGTTAAAAAATTATCTGTTTTGTAAAAAATGTAGATAATCTATTTGTTGTTAAGAACTTATTTCTTCAGATAAGAAAAACTGTTTATTTAAAAATTCTTTTTTTTCCGTTAATGAAAAATTTGTCTTTCAGATTAAAAGTTCCCCTATTTAGTCAGAAATTCGCATTTTTTGTTAATAATTCATCATTGCAATCAGAAATTAGTTTCCTTAGCTGACAATTTGTTTTATTTCAGTTGAAAATATCTTTTTTTAACCTAAGATGTAACTATTTCATCATAGCTTGAAAACGTATATTTTTAGTTGTTAATTAATAAATTTTTCTGAAAACTCCTTTTTTTGTTCAAAATTCACTTTCTTATCTGCAAATTGAACTTCTCTATTTTTTTTGTGAATTGGTCTTTTTTGGTTAAAAATTCAAATATTTTATTAAAACTGTATTTTTTTTGTAAAAAATTCATCTTTTAGGTTGAAAATTTGACTAACTGTTTGGTCAAAAATTCATATGTTTGGTTAGAGATTCATCATTTTAGTTAAAAATTAGTTTGTTTGGTTGAAGATTTATCTTTTTGACTTAAAAAAACAACTACAGAGTATTTAAAATGTATTTAAAAATATTTTTTTTCATTAAAATTATTAATTATCTAGGTGTATGGTTTGTTTCATACCTAGAAAAACTTAGGAATTGAGATATTAAAGCAACCCTGAATAAGCTGTTATTCAATGTGAAAAATGTGTCTTCTATAATTTTGACTTCTTTTATCATTTAGATTTAGTGCCCTTTTTAATTTAAAGCGATACCTTTTCGCGCAAAATTCACATAATGTAATTATTATCAATTAAGATTGAAAATGAGAGTTTTTAAATCTTAATTCAAAATGCTCATAATTGCTCATTAAATCTCAAAGCACATAAAGTCAAGCGTATTCTCGAGCATATCCTTATGCTTATGAGAATCGCGCCGAGCACTTAAACTATTTCGAGCAATAACCCTACGGTTTAGCAATTTGGCTTAACCTAATATTCTGAAAGGTGCCTAGTATGGTGTGATCTGGCACATTATAGCGTTCAAAGTAATCCGAGGTGCCAATAAATTATGATTGAACCGGCCAGGTAGTTGTGAACAAGAGTGGTGGACGGCAATGTACCAGATTACCGAGATGTGCTGTCTGATTGAAGGTAACCGGTGTTACGTTGTCTTAAAAATTTTTCAAGAGGCTTTAGAAGTAAAGGATAATTCAGTGAGCCCAGGCAAAGTTTTATGTCCCTAGTTACATCATATTTCAAAGTATCTATTTTTTTCTAGTTTACAAAATCCCAAAATATAGTACGTTATCTAATATTCACAAAGAAGATAGTAGTAGATGAAATCAGCGAACACTAACCTAACTTTGTTTTCCATTCACACTCAAACTGCATACTTTCTTATTCTTTCCTCATCTCTAGTAAATATCTTATCTCTTCAGTAATTAAATTTGTTGTCGGACTGGAGAGGATCCGTAATGGATGGCAAGCCAGCACGTTACAACGCCCGCTCTTAGACTGACCAGCATGATCTCCATGGACCAGCAAGCGTAAAAAATCTAAACTCAGGTTATATACCTAGTTTAAGCATTGCTTAGAGTGTATTTAGATGAATTGTTAGTGTATGTAGCAGTGAATTTAAGTTTTTATAAAACAATAAAAATTAAAAAAATTAAACTTGATAACCTTCCAGAATAAAAAAAAAGTGAAATGAGTTTTACAGAGCACTCTAATTCTCAAGCCAGAAGTCGCGAGCGTCCGAACTGACGATATACAACAAAAATTGTCGGTAAAATAAAAAAGATTACATTGGTCATAGCCTGTTAAACTGGTGCGATTTCATTATTATAGACGCTATCCTTCTTTATGTAAGATTTATGTTGGACTATAATCCCATCTAGGCAATTTAGAATAGCAAAAAACAATAGCATCAGTAGTGATATCAGAAATTATAATTTTCCTTATTACCTCTACAGATCCAGCAGCTAAACTTACACTGAACTTACACAAAAATGGCCTAAATCTACAAAAGCGAAACCGCACGGAGAAATCTCTAGAACCGCTGCAATTTAAAAAAGCTTCAGAATAGCATTCGCCAAGGCTTGAATAAGGCGCTAGTCTGAATCCACTGCTAATCTTTCTTCCGCTTGTCCACCTGATGCCGAACTAGCGCTTATTCGAGAAGGTGATACCGTCTACTAAAAAGGATACGCCAATAATCAAGGTGGTTTTGTAAGGTTGTGATGCCGAAGAGACCAGGCACTCTCTTCCAGATAAAAATAAGAGATACTCGCTTCTAGCCTCTACCCTGACGCGCACCTCAAGTATTAGTTGATCTTTACCCCCGACTTTCCGCAATAAACGCAAAAAATTCCCTTCTGGAATAACCAGTGATTGAAATCATGCCCCCTTCAATGACAGTTCCAGCACGTGTAGTCTAAAGGAGGCATCAGAGGTTGGCACAGATTCCTTGTAGGCATTTAGTGAGTAGCAGAAGAGCAGAGATGAGGCTGCTGATTGCGAGTTTACTTCTGGATTAGCGTTTGATTTACTTAAGGAATCAGACCGAGCCGAGGGACTAGGCCTTTAAACAGTCCGGACCTGGCAGACGTTACGGAATAGCATTCCTTCTTCGAAACTAACGTCGTAAACGGAGGCCTGGGGCATTCCCATTTAGATTGTAACCTAAAAATCAATGCCAGCGAAGGAGGCTAAATTATTGTCAATCCTCCTTTTAACCAATGCAACGGAAGACCTCCTAGGGCGCTTGACCACGGAGCTGGCGCTCCAGTGCAAGGCGGAGGCGATTAGAGTAGGGCTGAGATTTAAGCACAAATGCTCGCAAGAGGAAATGGTATTGCTTAGTTTTTCAAATCGAATGGAAATGGTGATCCCTTGTCGATAACTAGGCCGTCCCAAAGGCGTTTCTCTCTCTTGTCGCCGTACTCCAGTTGATGCCGAGAGACTTCGATTTTCACCCTTAGCTTTTAATGGCAAGAGGATTTGAAAGGAATGTTATTTTTTAAAACTGGTTTCTTTGGCGCAGTCCTTCGTTTTTGTCTTCCGCCTTTTCGGGCTTACGTAAGACGGAGTTCTTAGAACTGCTCCTTTAGAGCTTTATAGGTCTTTTTAGGCCACAACGATGCACAAGGTGCGCGATCGGTATACCCAAGGTTCTTCGCCGAGTTCCTCCTTCTTTACAGCGCGCAGGTAAGCATCCACTTGGCTCGCTCCCGACTCTCGCTGGGCTTCTGGTTCCAACAAGGTTCCTAAATTCTCTTGTGTTACCGGTGTTTTCTCTCCGAGTACCTGACTTACGCCGTATTCTTTGTTTCTTCTTGGGCACAGCCTTTGATACTTTGACTTTAACATCATCACTGGCCGATACTGGAGGTTAAGACGTACTACAGAGGACGTCGGTAATCGATTTGCCCTATCCACGGGTTCCTTTCTCATGTCCAAAATTGTTTTTTCATTCAGATTAGAGGGACACCTTCTGATAAAATACCGATGGGTGTGGCGGATCTACCTTCGTACTCTGGACTCATCTTGGATTTCATAAACTACTAGGGATATTGCTTTCACAACCTTGAACGGACCCACGCATTTCGGAGATAACTTTTTCGCAAAAAATCTATAGCCGACGATAACGTGTGAGTTTTACGCTACACTGTATCGCTTACTAGGTAGCGTTCGTCTCGCCTTCTGCGATTATGATATTTTGCTTGTAGAATAGACGCTATATCCAAGTAATCTGCGACTGAATCTCTAGAAGCCAGCAAACGCTTAATTTTGCATTCTCAATCCTCCACAGCTTACGGAACTATATCTCGGACTCTTGCTTCTTGTTTTTATAACGTTTTTGCTAGTCTAGGCTCTCTACCATTGTTCACGAGTGTTAGAGACACATTAGTGAAACTATGTACGGCCTTATTATAAGATGACGTAAATCGGGAAGGTGTTTATATAAGTTACGATGATCACCTTTTACTAAAGATGATATTATTAATCTTGGCCCTTGGGTAACCGTTTCAACTGAATTAGCCTGGGCATGATACGATGAAAAAGTCGAGTGTCTAATCCCTTATTCCGATGCGGCCTTCGAAATGAGTTTGATCACAAATTCGGTGCCATTATTGGTGAACAGCACTTCCGAAGTTCCTTATCTAATAATAATGTTTCCTAATAAAGAACAAATATTGCCACATAACAAAATCTTGTTATGAATAAAGTATCATGAGCGGAGGATTTTTTAAGAAAATAAAAATTGGTTCCATTTTAAAAACAAAAACTGCTCGTTGAAAATTAAAGAAAATCTGTATTTGTTGATGAGATTCATCTAAACAATAAACATTTAGCATAAAGTAGCACTCTCGCTTATTTATTTTTCAGTATAATAATAAACCTCTTTTTCAAATATTGCTACATGTTGAATATTTTCTCTAAGTTGTGCATTTACTGATTTAATAAGGTTCTACATCAATATGATTAGTTTTAAAAATTTCAGAACGTTCAAAAAATATCAAATTTTTTGTTAAATAAGAAATAATTAACGAAATTTCTGAGTCGCCTATTCGAAACCTTTTGAAAAGCTTTTGTTGCCTTACTGTGAAACGGATAGACGGACACTTAACCAAAAGTTAACCTCAAGACTTTTTAGGTATACGCTCAAGTTTAAAAATTCTGATTTTTTTTATTTGTGTGTTTTCTTCGGCTCTAGGTGAAATACGTAATTTTAATGCAACTTTTTTTTCCAAAAGATGATTCTATGTTTCGAACAGCTCTTAACAATTTAATTTGTTACATTTTTGTCAAATATCATAAGACATCTATTCACCATACGTATTTTTTCTTAATGCAATAATTTTAAAGAAACTTGACGAAGAGAATTTCAAAGAACCTTTAGAGCAATAGAATAATCCTTTGTAAATCAGTATTTAAAGAAACTTTTTTTTGTTTGAAGCGCAAGAGAAAATACTAATATTTTCTCTTCGAAAATTTGTTGCAATTTGAGATCAAAATACAACCGAAATATAGTCTTTAATTTATTTAAAATATTGTAAAAGTTTGAAAACCTACATTTAAAACAGTTTCGTACTACATGGTTACATTAGAAGATGCTTAGAGTAAAATAGATACTTGCTGTTTTATGTGCTCAGAACATTCAAAAATGATCGAGCTTAAGACTAAGAAATTTTGATTTTTAATATTAGCCAATTTCTACACGCTTGGAATTTGAAAAATTTTTTAACATTATTTGTACATGTAGATTTTTTAAATATTCTGAATATCAGCAATACTCAACAAAAAAAAATATTGATAATTGCAATAAAACAGTATTTGACTAACAGTATAAAAGTTATAAGTGCTCATTAGACAAGACTTTTTTTCTACGGATCATTATGGATAAATACTATACCCATAACATACCTATAACAATTGTCTTTAAAGAATATCTTTAAATGGTAATAAAATTAAAATAATTTATCTGTTTTCAAAAAAATTGGCTGGGGCTTTAAAAAAATTTAAGAGACATGGAAATTATAATACCTTGACTTTTTATTCTTATCATTTGTAATAACAAGCTCCTCGTAATATTTTTAAATACCTTGGAATCTCAGAGTTCCTTTAAGTGATTGTAAATATGTTTCTATATTTTTTATAGTATTATTTCCATCTTTGGGGGAAAAATTCAACGTAAAACTGTGATTTGGACCCAAGGATACAATGTCAATAACCTCAGCAGGAATTTGTTTTCGAGTCAGGTTCTTATTTCAAGATTCTCTATTTACGCTTTTACAACTGTCGTTTTGTGATCGCAAAGTTTTGAATTTTTGTTTGTGATGAATGTTACAGTTACATGGAATGTTTTTTCTTTAATTTTCAGGACCTTTAGTCATCGTCCTAACCTTACCAGACGACGTGCAATCGTCAATTATTAAATTTCGACTAGCTGACAAAATTATATAATTCTGTTTTGTCAATTTATAATTTTAACTAGATGTGATCTTTTAATTAAATAATATAAGGTGAAGTATATAAATTTTTTTTTAACACTTCACAATTATCGGTTTGTACTGGTTCTATATGTTGGTGTTTTTAATAAAATTGTAGCCTGAAGAGGAGAACTGATAGTACTTGAAAATTTGTTGTTAATAATTTAACATATAACTTATCTAAAAAATATTCAAAACTTGATGACAAAATAGTTATTTTTTGAATCAGAGCTTAATATGTTTTATTTCATGGCAAAATACTTTATTCTTGACGTTGTTTCTCTTTCTACATACTCTTTAATTTTTAGAAATGGCTCAGTCAGCGTAATTTTTGGACTTTTCTGTGAATTAAATTGTTATTGTTTTTTTTTTAAACAGGTATTGAAATCTTAAAATTTTCTTTTATACCAAACAAACCGCAATCAAGAAAAAAGACATCACCTTCCATTCAGAATTTAGACAAACAACTTGGATCTTCTATAACACTTTTTAGAATTCCAGCATTATTTGGATTGGTAAGGTATGGCCTTAGCATTTCAGCAATGTATCTGTCAGTCATGCGAATAGTGAAAGGTTTGCGAAAAGGAATTTTTTTCCGCCCAGAGTAAGATTTTTTCTGATATTTATTATCAGTGCTCTTTCGATGTCTTACTTACGTCCTGTCACAAATTAAAAATAATAGATCATCTATGTCAAACCATTTTTTGTCATACAAGATGTATGATCTTAATTAAGTTTATCTCTGTTAAGAGAATATAAGCCGAAGCGGTGTAGCACAACGTTATTTTCAAACGATTTTATTACAGTGGCAGAAGAATAAGATGCATCAGGCCCTTTTTTTAAACTGTAAGATAGAAGAAAGTATTTTATTATAGTTCTCAGCGCGTAATTTAAACAAAGAGAAAAGTGCTTGGATCACCGAACAAAATTTTCTGTTTTGCAGCAAGATAAACTTTTTTTTAAATTCATTAGGCTGTTCCCTATTATGTCCTGTACATACTTCTAATTGTTTTACTTTGTATGTTAAAATGCACCCTCAAGAACACAAGATCTTATTTAGCGATCATATTTAAATTCGTCGTAAAAAGCAGAGGTAACAATATTTGTCAGTTGCAACAGACCGCTCAATAGAAAGTTAAATGCGCTTAACACCAGGAATTTCATCATGACATTTAAGTTTAATTTCAAACGTTAAATCATTAATATTTGATACATTGTCAGAATAAGAGACGTTCTCCTCTTCCGAATTAGTGACATGTTTTTTTTTATTAACAGAGCGTCGACAACTGTGGCATAGAAAGTTATCAGCAACTATTATTTAGTTTAATAGAGGAGAAAAATCATTTGTTTTAGTCGTATTTTTTAATTTTTTTTTGACCTACTTTTTATTTACAAAAGCATCGCAACCAGCACATTTGGCATTTATTAATGGCTAATACATCCTCAAATCAAAAAATGAGGTGTTTTAAAGCACAAGTATGAAGTACAATAATACTGCTAACAGAGGATAATCACGTTTCGTGTGGAACAAGTGAATAACGGACTCAAATAGGTGGCATCGTGGCAGAAAGTGAGATGCTATGAGAATATTTAACAATCTGTTCGAAACAAGGGATTAGCGAGTTAGAAAGCAAGTATCGTAACAGTCAATTAGATGTAGCGAAAACATGAGACAATCAGCTCGAATCAAGTAAATAGCGAAATCAAAATAATAACACCATACAAGCCGCGTTCCATTGGTACAGGAGTTCTTGAGAAAGATTACTTTAATGATTTTTCTATTTTCCTTCATAACTCCTCTCAAAATCAATTTTTTGGGTGAAATTTTTAAAGAACTTGATTTCACATACCTGCACATCTATAGTGTCTATATGTATAAAATTTAATAAGACACGCAGTTTTTGTATTATTTGTAAAAAACTACATAAAAATAAAAAATTAAATTATTAACAAACGACATAAGCTGACAAAAAATAAATGAACAAAAGTTATTCACCTAAAAAAGAAGCACAAATTTGTTATTATTTAGTTCAGATAAATCTTCAAGCTTTCTTATAACCACCTTACGCTAGGGTACGTATTTTTGTATTAAGATCTGCAAGATGAAATTGAAAAATTTTTTGATTTTTTTTTTTTAAAAAAACAAGACAATGAAGATACGTATGTAATACCAATGATAAATAAAATTGGTAATTGATTTTAAAATATCTAAACAAGCAATTATGGGCCGAAGAGCAGAAATAAATTAAATATTTAGTTGATATAATAGTTGTTGTTACTTGTAATATTTAAACATAGCTTTAGAACACAGCAATTTTTTGTTTGGTTTTACCTTTTTTCAATTGCTTGGATTTAATAAAGAATCGCGTTTCACATGTTGTACATTAAAACTCATTTAGATTGGCCGATTAAGGCCTACTGGAGTTTCTTGAACTTCATTTATTGTTAATAGGGTGATCGTGCCGGTTTCCATGCTGATTTTAGTACGTCCTTTATTTTTAGTGAGTGGATTATATGTGTATATTCTAACAAAAATATTAGTTCTCTCCAATATTGCAAAGACGTCACCGTTAAATGCAGTTAATACAACGTGTTCTTGGTTTGGAATTGGCCGATATCCATTACGCACATGAAGTAATAACAGTGTTTTATGTGAGGAAAAAGCATATTTTCGAAATTCGAATCTCTTGTTCAGATTTCTTTTGAAGTGAGCAGCATAAATTAAAGTTAATCAAGTCCATATGGAGATCTATCAGAAGCAGAAAGCGTGATAAGTAGAGCCATGTACCTGGAAGTAGAAGACCTGGACCTTCCACGAAGAGATGGCTCGGCAGGAGACCTGGCAGCAGAAAAAGTAATAGAAAAACCAGTAAGCTTTAGAACAACAATAATTGCTAATTCACTTATGCCGTGTAATTTTTTCTTAACTATAGAATCCCCCGGACTGTCGCTTTTCTTATACAAAAATTATTATAGATGAATGATTATAAATTTATAACAATTATCGTTAAGAAATTTTCTTGTCTCAAGACGACACATTATAGTTTAGTTTGACATAATTTTTGTTATTGAATTGATGGTGTTGAGGACTGAGGTTTACTCCAGAAATGCAAATTGACGAGTTACATTTTCTGATGAAGATAGTGTCAACGAAGTTAATTTTGTAATTAAGTAAGGAGTTAGTATCAATAGTTTGATTTTTTTAATAACAATTGATATAAAAATATTTTCTTTTTCAGTTAATTTTAAAATATAGTTAATAGGTCTTTTTGATGCCAATCAATAAATTTTATTGATTTTGCAAAAATTGTTCTCTTCAAATTATAGCGGCTAGGTTTTGAAAGATTCTTTTACAAAGCGAAAGATTTAATGAAACGTATACAAATTCGAATTGACTTTTAACAAATTTAGGATAAATTAAAGAATCTAAATGTTTCACGTATTACGTACAGTTCGAGTGAATTTAAGGAAAATGAGAAAAATTTCCTGAATTGAAAAAGTTTTTAAAAATCTGAAATGTTTTGCTAAATTTGGTAAAATTAAAGTTTATTTAGAAGCAGTCGGAAAACTTAAATGAATGTGATGAAATACCTAAAACTGCAGATTGAGTTTAGTAATCAGAGTGCATTTAAAGTCGTTGCAAAAAAATTTTTTTTAATCGGAAATATTTTACTGATTTAACTAAAAGCGTAAGTGAATTTACAAGCATTTAAGAGACTTTAGTAACACTTATAAAAATTGAAACGTATATAATAGTAAAAAATCAGAAAATTTTTACCGAATTAAGTAAAATGGGAGTGAATAGAATTCAGCCCAGATTCAACAAAATTTAAGTAAATTACAAGAAAAATAGCGTAAGGTAAGAAAATATAATAGAATTTTTAATAATGCAGCATTAATTAATAAGAATTTAGGTTTCATTCTAAATGGACACAATTTATTTGAAAAAAACCAAAAACCTTTAATTTTTCCAGTGAAATTAGAATCAAGTTTGAAGATTTCAAGGGAACTGAAAGTACTTCAATGCAATTCGCAAGAAATAAATATAAATAGTAGGTAATTCACATGAATAGAACAAAATTTTTTTTATCTCGAAAAATTTTATTAAATTTAGACAAATGAATATAAATAGGATTTATAAACAAAAATCTAATAAATTCCATAAGAATTCAAGGTGAATTTGAAACTCTCTGGGGAGAATTAAAATAGTCAGTGGATTTTAAGGTAATTGCAATGAATTCAGAGAACAAAATTATTTTTTAAATTTTAATTAAATTTATAAATGTTTGTCTTTCATGCTCTAATTTATTAATAAATATAACCAAAGTAATATTTTTTAAGCTACTATAGTGATTTTGTTTTACCATTCACCTAAAAGCTATTAAAAAAAAAGTGACTAAAAGTGATGTTAGTGACTGCGTGGTAGCCATGACTCCCGACAGAAACAAGCGAAGTAAATATTGTATATATAAACTAAAAAATTAACAAAAAATGTGATTTGGTAATGATTTTTTTCTTTTTAACAGTAGCTTGCTTCTTATTGTGCTTTACATGCTCTACTCTGAAACCATGTAAGATTTGTCGATCGGGGCTTACTGAAGTTTCTTGGATTTCACTTGGAGTTAATGACGTAATCGTGCCACTTTTTATGTTAATTTTCATTCGTGCTTGGAACTTACTGCGATGGTTATATGCATATATTCCAGCAAGAATTTCAGTACTCTTTAATATGGCAAAGACATTACTATCGAATATTGACAATACAATTTGTTCTTCGGCTGGCATTGGCCAGGAGAAACACCAGGAATAGGGGTTTGGTTAGGAAACCATTCAAACTGTGAATTTGACTCTGCAAATAGGAACATATGATTAAATTTTTCTTACCACATATGTTTTTGTATTGTGCAAAATAATTTATAAATGTATCTTAATAATACATTCTGTTTTCATAATAAAGTTAGTAAGAAGTGATACTTTTTTTTTTTTTTGAAATTGCTATTCTATTAGAAAGTAACAATTGGTTTCATGCTCACGTGTCAATAATAATTTGAAAATCAAAAATATTGCTGCACCTTATAAATTTCAACCATGTGATCATAGATAGGAATTATACATTTTTATGAAATCTTTATATTGACACAAAAGTCATATCACTGAGAAAATTATTAAAAACTTCTATGTTTACTGCGTCGGTAATTTTTTTTGCGTAAGGATTTTAATTATATAAATAGAGTTTAACAATGATTGTTTAAAATTTTTATAAAAATTTACAAACTCAATTAGATGCTTGAAATTAAAACATTTAGTATTGTGTGCATGTATAAAATGTAAATTTTTTCAGGTTATAGACACACTTTTATTTCTAATAGAAAGTTTAACATATAAACAATGTAAAAGTTGGATCGCAAAAATGTGTTTGTTTTTTTATTACACTTAAAAAAACACGTAAGTGTAAAATTATGTTCGATTAAAAATATTTATAGTTATTTGGGATTGATTCTAAATCTTTGAAATTATACAACATAATACAATTAATAATTAAAAGATAATATTTTTTTAATGTAGATAATTCAAGTTTTACTTAAGTGATCTGTTTGACACTAAACATAAATTTTTAAAAACTGCCTGCTTCGCACACACATTTTCATCGCGCGCTTTACGCGCGGCTAGCTTCGCTCGCAAATTTGAGCGCGCCCAGGGCGTGCGGCCGTTGTATCTCGCGCTTCGGGCTCGGTTCTTCTGAGGGTTCACACATCGTGCTCGGCTTAGATAAATATGAGTAGTTGACTTGCAAATATTATAAAATTATCAAAACCTCTACGATTAAAGGAGTTGTAAAATTGGTTTTTATTTTAGATTGAAAGGAACTTTATTTACTTACGGCTCTATCGGCCTTCATTATATCTCCAAATTTGCTTAGAATTATATATACACTCTTTGTTATATACACTTGCTTTCGCGCGCTTCGCGGGCTAATGCTCGCTTTGTAAGCTTTATCGCTGTTACATGCTTTTGGCTTAATTAATTTAGTTTTACATGAAGAGGAGAACTAACTTACTTAAGGTTCTATCGACTTTGAGAAACACATTCTCATCCGGATACACGCGTCTCGCGCTCGATATTTAATTTAAAATTCATGTAAACCTCGCGCCCTACGCTTGGTTCTGTGAACCGTATAATAGAAACAAAAAAGTTTGATAAAAGTACCGCTTACAGCACGCGATTTAATCGTCGCGCTTCGCGCTCCGAAATACATAAATCGTCCGCTTTGCATTCCGTGTTATATGCTCTTTATATACAAATTACTAAATTTGTATTTGATTTCAAATTTTATTTTCTACACAAATAGATTAATTTCTAATAAAATTTTTCAATATATCAAACAAATATTTCAAACATTAAAGGACTTTTCAGCCTCATAGTTACATTTTTATGTAAAAAGATAAATTTTCAACCAACAATATTAACTTTATACAAAAAAATATTAATTTTCAACAAAATACAAGAATTTTTAAATAAATAGTTGAAGTTTGAACTGAAGAAGATAAATTCTTAACCAAACATGGATTAATTACATTTTCAGTTAAAAATTAATTTTCATCACCAAAATTTTTAATAAAATGATTAAATGTGAAAAAGAGGGTATTAAACTAAAATACTAAACCATGATCCAAAAAGAATAATTACCAATAAAGTAGTTTCACTTCCTACTAAGTAGTTGATGTTCCATAATAAAAAAGATAAATTCTTAAATGAAATATAATGATTGATATGTTACAAACGACCTAATCTCACTCCTCACCCCCACTACTTGGGCTAACGTGCCTCTGACATAACGTGGGCCATCGTGTAGCGTTCAGGTCCGACGCACAGGTAGTTCTCTTCTAGCATTAAAGTAATAAAGACGTACTGAATTGCTGTCCGCAATTCAGTTTTAAA
>JAUELO010425604.1:0-24321 GCA_032357855.1 Amphibolips quercusostensackenii | reverse complement strand
ACGTCGAGCTGGTTCATTTATAAGTCAGCAAAATATACCTGACTTTACCCTGGAGGAGGGTAATGACGGCGCAGTGTCACTTGGTGACTTTCCATTTAAATAAGCGGCTATAAGTAACGAATTGTCATATATTTCCGCGTATAAAGCACTGTATAAAAAGGACATTTCTCATTATTTACCGAATTAATCGCCGAATCGTCGACTGAGCACACTTTATTTGTCAAAATAAATTTAACAGCAGACAGAGTGTTTAAAAGTCGACATGGTCTTTGAAGTTAATAGGTGCATCGACAAAAAAAAACAACTTAAAGTTTCCGCTTGAGAATTTCCAAAAAGTAGATTGTCACAGCGGAAACTTTTCGTAGGGTAACCAGACGTCCTTTTTCGGAAGGACATGTCCTTCTTGTTTGATAGTTATCCTTCCGTCCTTCTTTTTTGTCTGATATCCTTCTTTTTGTAGATTTTTATGATATTTCGCGTTTTTTATTGCGTGGATCTAAATTTTGTTTACAATTTATAAGGGCGAAGTCTCAGGTCGAGAGGAATAACATTAAAGGTTTGATTAATGAGTAAATAACTTGGAGTTGCTTTATTGGTCACGAAGTTCGCGGAATCTCGAATAATGTTGAATACTTTAAAAAGACTTGCAATTCCAAGATTTGTGATTTCTTTACCGCGAAAATAACATTGAGTCCTATTCGGAAGTTTTGAAAATAGCGAAAAATTTCTTCGACATTCCTGGGCATAATGATAATTGCGAACGTATTTTTTCTCTTATAAATATTTAGTGGAGTAATGAGCGTAATCGAATGTCACTAGAGACAGTTGAAGATATTGTCACTGTGCATTTCAACTTTAAAAACCTTCCATGTCTCGAATTTTACCAGTATTAAAAAAAAGAATATATTGATTTGTCAAAAAAAAGAAAGGTCTGAGAAGTATATATAATAATTTACATATTATATTACTATATTGTTTGAATGAAAATGTCGATCTCGAAATAGCTATTTGCATTATAATTGTTTGTAATATTATTTATTGTTATTTGTATAATTTAAGCCATCTGTTCACCCTATTTTCGGTAGATTTTTTAACAAATTACTTTACGTTTAATTGTAGGAATCGTTGCATGTCAATGGTTAATTAGCAATTTTGCGATAATGGTCAGGTACATATGTATGGGAAATGCGGGATCGGTACACGATGTGCTTGAAGGAGATTACTTTACCGACAAAGCGCAGTAGCACCATTGGCACGTGGTTTGAATGAAGACATGAGGATGACAACTGAATAAGAAACATATGAAGCTGGCACTTTGTTCCATTTAAAATAAAGTATTCGAGGTGCTAATTTCAAATAGTGCTTATCGAGTTGGTAGAAATACCTGCTTATTGAGGAGGTAAATCATGCTGTGACGTCAGCTGGCAAGATGTCCGCACGCTGAGCGCTAAGCAATAATACGAATTACATGGGATGAATCTTGATTTCTTTTTATAACTCAAAAACAAATTTTTTAATATAAGTGTATTTAGATATTATTTTAATTTTAAAAAAGCTATACAATTAAGTAATGGTCTGCCAAAAAAAAATTTAAGACTGATGCTATAGTTAGGGCTCATTTACACCGTTGTTGGAAAGACTCTCTGTCTATCACTCTAGCATATGGCAATAGCATAAGTTTACATCATTTTACAACATTTCTGAGAAAAATGGACAATTTCTAGAATAAGATAAACTTAAGCTATTATCATACGATAGATTGAGACAAAGAGAGTTTTCTTAACTGCGGACTGGGCTACACTCTCTATAAGGGATAAACGGACATTTTTTAAATATAAATAGATTTTTCACTAAACGTATCGTTTATTTATTTATAATTTTTATTAGAATTCTTCTAGAATTACCTACTCTTTAGTAACATTTTCCACTGGTTACACTTTTCTTGTACTCAACGTACCTTTTGCATTAATTCCGAATATTCTTTTTGGCATTATAACCTAAAAGAATCAGAAATCTGTGCCGAATTTGTGAAAGCCGTCCCTTTTGCTGGCTTTAGCTATACCACCTATGGGTTACTTGGTGAATCTATCTTTTTCTTATAACGTGAAACGAAAGGCATAGCGCAAAATTGATGTCAGTTTATAATATGACTATAGTGTAGTATATGCGGTACTCAAAACTCAAAAATGACATACATTTTCACATCTTTCTTACGGTTAACGAGATAATTGTTTTTTAAAAAATTACAATAACGAAACGTTCCCAAGCAGCGAACATTTTACACGTTCCGGGAACTTTCCTTGCTATTAAGTTTCCATAGAAAAGGGTAGATCAACATTCCTTTGACCTTTGCGCAGTTAGTGCGCAGAGATTAAAAAACTCGCCATTACTTATTGCTGCGTACATGTCTACTGCGCAACTTCGCTTCTTCCTTGATCGACCTCCATAACCTAAACACCTATCTAAAGTTCATAGATCAAGGTCCGACTGTACTGTGAATAAGTGCCTTGCTGTTCTTATGAAAATCATTATTAAAGAATTTTTTTAATAAAGTTTCTGAAAGAATATCAGTTATTAAATTTTAAAAAAATCACCAAAAACTTTTTTTTTGAGATTATCTACAATTTTAAAAAGTAAATAAAAGTGATATGTGCGAAATAAATAAGTGGAGTGCTGTTTTTTGATTAAAAAATGATTTTAAAAAAGTAAAGTAGATACTATTGATGTTTAGAGTGTGCTTTGAAGTTATTGTACGTGGAAAAAATTAGATTTCTATACGTTCAGGAGCAACGTTTCAAAAAAGTTCCACTGGAACCTTCTAAACAAAAATGCGCGAAAAAAATTTTCGGAGCTCCACAAGAAGGGGTGTGCAGCATCAAAATTCAAAGCAATTTAGTGGAAATGATTACTTAAAGACTCCTCAACAAATTCTTAATATCTCCGGCAAGCTAAGTTTAAATTTAGAAACCTGAATCCCATTTTTCTGAAAAACATAATTTCCCCATGTTAATCTTACACGATTGATAGAAGCAGTTGAATTTGACCGTTTCAAACACGATCGAACATTTCCGTCTAATTTCATACGACAGAAAAAAAGATTTGATTAGCTAGATTACAGGTCATCGGAATCTTACCCCAGTAGTGATTCCCAGCCCCCTGCAATTCTAAATAAAAGTGGTCTGAATGTTGACCGTGGCGCTGGTTGTTCAGCAGGCCTAGATTTAATAAAATGCATGAAAAGAAACATTAAAATTTAATTTTTTTAGCATAAAAACTTTTTCATCTATTTTTTCAAACTAATCGTTAATCTTCAATGTTTGCTATAAATTTTTAAAACAATACTTATTGCCAAAAAAGTTGAGTTATGGACATAAATTCGCGTATTTTTTCGGCGGGAAGTCCAAATCAAGATTCTGTTATTTGTATTTAAATGCAGATATTGATATTTAATGTTATTACTTAATTAAAATATTATGTTAGTATTCTCATATAATTCTTCATTCATTATTCATTAAAATTTTTAAAAAATTAATAAATATTATTTTCATATTACGAAATAAACAGAACGAAAATTAAGTTTAAAATTATATATCGACTAAAAATAAATTATATTATGAATTATTATTGTTATTTCAATTAATAGTGATTATATAATAGTAATATAATAATTAAATTCAATAATATCAATAAATATTATTATCATTATGTGAGTATAGGCATCACGTGAGGTATAGGCATTTAGCAGTATAAAAGTATCATATATATGTCATACATCACTGAGTCTATCTGATAGATTGGCGTCAAATTAAAGTTTTCATAGTTCAAAATACAAAATTTCAATATTTCAACCGCAAAATTTTTTCAAAGCTTTTTTATTTATGAATATACTCATAGGAGTAAACAACTTATACTTAACTATGCAAATAACGTAAGCAATGAAAATATTGTGAAAAATCATATATTTGCCATCTGAAGTAAAAGGAAATAGAGAGAGAAGGAAAATTGACCTGTTCTTTTCTATTTACGATTATTAGGTTCACTCATCTGCCATTTCCATTCTCCAGAAAAGGATCGATTTAGCAATCACCAATCCTTATCCTCAGACACTGCTTCGAATTTCGGGTACGGAAATTTTATTTAGATTTTAATCACTCTAGAATTTTCTAACAGTTAACATGTAAAAGCACTAAAATTTTCGAGCACATTAATGTTAAATTCCCACGCGACAAACTTGACGGCAAAGCGCAAAACGTCAAATCACTAGACATTTTAGCAAATGACAGTGTCTCTGGGGATAACTAGGAAAATATCATTAGCTGAAATGGCTAGTGATTCGACGTTTTGCGCTTTGCTGTCCAGTTTGACACTGCCACGGAGCACCATTCTTCCCTACCGGAAATCTAAATAATTTCTAGATAAGATTGTCTATGAGCACATCATCTAGAATTGACGCCTTTCTAGATCATACTAGACGAACGCTAGACTCATATGGGTTTCTGGTAGAACTTTTTAGACACCATAAGATGAACTCTAGACAAACCCTAGACAAGGCGACCGCCATGAATTGTCCTAGACTTTCGCTAGCAGAGCTGAGTCTAGAAACTGTTTAAAAATAATCTAGATTTCCGGTAGGGTTAAGTATTGTTACTCAATCATTAGCTAAATTTACTGCCTCGATTTCTGAAGAAAATTTAATGGATCCAATGCATAGTACTAAACTTTATTTTAACCCTCCTTTAGGTGCAGCTGGCCTGAGAAGCTAGCAAAACACTTTTTTAGATGCCCCTCTTCCCACTGACGGTCAAGCCAGGTATTCCTCCGATTTATTTTTTGGTTCGAGGTGTTAAGTATTACGCCCTATCTCAGTCTGCCGTCAATCTTAATTCGGTTTGCTTGTAACCCGTCTGGCTAGTGAGGCCGACTGCGCCCAATTGCGTCGTAACTTTGAAAGTGATTTTTTCCGTTAATTAAACTCCTTTTTTCCTGTTTAATTTTGTATATTTGCTTTTCTTATATCCTAGCAAAGGCTATTCTACCGGTTTATAAAATTTTAAAATTGAGTAGGGAGGGAAGGGAGCTCAATTATGTTAGTGGACTCTCAGGCCGGCTGCGCCTAATTTTGTTAAGTTCAGAGGTACGCCCGAGGGAGGGTTGATAAAATATCTTTATAATTATTATTAATAATTATAATTATTTCATTAAACAGTTTATTAATGATACAAATTAATTTTTGAACCCACGTATAATGGAAACATGATTTTTTATGAAGATATTAACAAATATGGTTCAGTACCATGCATTTGATCCATTAATTTTCCATCAGATATCAAGAAAGTAAAGTAAGCTGGTGATTAAGTGCACATAGCTTATTGGTTTAAATGGTAAATTTTTATTAAATACTGTGATATTTGTTTTCTAATATATGCGAAACAAGTGAAAAAAGATAATAGCATTTTCCACTGATTACACAGTTTACACTTAGTGTAGCTTTTGCACTAGTTTTGAACCTCCTTTTTGTCAAGACGTCTACTTTGCAGGCTTCTGCTACACAACATATATGAGCTCGTGTAGCAAAATCTATAGTTATTGGTCCTTTCAAAATAGTGTAATAGAACATAATTTTTTTAGGTTAGATTACCAAAAAGAAGATTTGGAATTGTTGACAAAGCTAAAATAATTTCAAAAAAAAAATAACCAGTCGAATATGCAGTAGGTATTCATTAGTCAATGGTCGCAGTCTTTTATAATCTTATTTTTCACAAATTCAGTGAATTTGAAAACTAAGATCATTTTGATATTAGATGAGAATGCGCACAAAAAATCCTAACCTCTTGTGCCTATTTGAAAGCTTTTATGTTTGGCAGCTCACATTCTCTTTTAGTCTTTGCTTAATAAGTGGTTTTCAACTTTAGTTATTTTTTTTTTTTGGAAACTTTAAATAATTTTGTAGTAAAATTAGATTAAGGCAAACTGAAATGATAGACTTATTTCGCAAAAAAGTATTGCAGGAAGGTTCATGGAAGTAGGTGATTGTCCGCGCATCAAAGAAGGTTTCCGAAGTAGGTTCCGAAAATGCTAGCTAAAAATGTTCGCATAATATAAATATAATTAATTGAATAAATTATATTCGTCATGAACATTCCCCGAACATTCCTTGGGAACTTTCCTGCAAACGCGAATATTCGCGTGATTCCGGGCACCTTCCTGAAACATTTTTTTGAAATCTTCGAACCTAACATTGCAATAATTACTAATGATTATACGAGAATAGCAACACAATATTTTAATCGATAAATGACAATGAATACTGAGATAAATATTGAAGTGAAAAAACAGTATCTCTATTTGAACTTTCCGCCAAAAAAGTACACCAAATTACGTCCACAACTAGAAAATTAAACCTTTTTTGGCAACGAGTATTACTTTAAAAATATATCGAACATTCTACATTTATGGCTAGTTGAAAAATTAGAGAAAATAGTTTTTATTTTAAAAAACTGAATTTTTGCGTTCATTTCCATGGATTTTACAGAATCAAGACCTTGTAAACAGCAATTAACACTGTCCAAAAACAGTGCACAAGTCACAAAAAGTGCCTTGCACTTGATACGCACGATGTTTTTTACAACAAGATTATAAAAATATAATAAATTCCAACGAAGGTGACGTGAAAAGGAGCGTAGTGATTTCGTGCGTATTCATTTACATCGTTCGAAACACGCAATTTTACATACATTCCATAAGCATTAAAGACACTGCTTTTATGATATTGTTGTGAAAACTAGATATTTACCATTATTAATCAGAGTTCCCATGTTAATGACATTAGGTATTTTTTTTACTAAGTTTATTAGGTTAGCAAAGCTGAATCAACTGTGAAACCATAATTTAATTAGTACGGCAAACTTGTTATTCAAACTAAATTTATTTTAGGCTGTGTCTAGTCGTCCCGAAAAATGGGCGGACTTGGACGAGAGGATGGGCTGGTCGTCCCGAATTTTCGGGACGACTAGCCAAGCTTATGAAAAATATTGGAATAGTTATCCCGAATTTCGGGACGACGAGACACTTCGTTTATTTTAACTAAGGTCAATTGATGGGGTTGCCTCTGACTTGACTACGGCTCGGGCTGAAGCCATCACACTCGTTTGTGAACGCCATTTTTGCATCCCAGTATTATAAAATACTATTTTCACTAGAGGGTTTCAAAAGTCTCAAGGAATTTTGAAGAAATTCATTAAGATTTCATTATTATCTAGAATAAGGTCAATTTTAATAAATTTAAAAAAATGGAATTTTGTTTTTTTAGTTCTTCTTTTTCAGTGAGTGAATTCTTCGGTCATCCATTTGAAGTTATGTCCAAGCCAATTAGTGCTAAAATTCTATGATGAGTGCAGATTATTATGAAGAAAAGTCATGTGAAAATTGGTAGATAAGAAAGTGACGAAAAATGAAATCGTGTGCCGCGTTCCAAGAATGGCTTGCAGCTACATTGAAGAATTCTATAAGATATTAGACGTCGTTTCGTCACTGTGGGTGAAACATGGATACACCACTATACGCCTGAGACTAGGGAACAGCCCAAATAATAGGTTTTACAAGAGGAATCTGCACCGAAAGTGGCGAAGATCGTTCCTTCAGCCGGAAGGTTTATGGCGACTGTCTTTTGGGATTTGCAAGAAATAATCTTTAGCAACTGTTTGGAGATAGGTAAAATTATTATAGATGTATATTATGCATCGTTATTGGCCTGTTTGAAAATCGAAGTGCAAGAAAATCGTTTACGATTGACCCACAAAAAAAGTCCTGCTTCATCATGAAAGCGCACAAGCTCACTCCTCTACAGTTGTGACCGCATCTCCAACGTACTCCTTATAGCTTTAATAGCTTTCAAAAATGTAGGATGCCCTACTGACAAGTATGATACCATTTTTATTGTGGTGCTTGTAAACACATTTCATAAATATTGTGTAGCAGAGAGGGAAAAAAATCTCTCTTGAATCCAACAGATAACTATTTTACTAACTTTCTCGATACTTGAATTTTCACATCAGAAGCTTTTCATATGTCTAAACAAGAATACAATATTTAAATGATGAGAATTCTTCTGCATCAAGAAGATCTTCTGCTAGGCGCATATTTATACCACTTCTGATCGTCCTGAATATATCTGCTGCCATGCAAATCACTTCCCATGCCAATACCAAAATTTCAGAAATTGGAAGCTGTATACTTACGTACAGTACCTAAGCGCGAACAAATCGCTCGAGAGCATAAACTCTGGTTTACATGGGAAAAAATAGTTGGATGTAGCAACAAACAAGTTCGCTGTAGCAACCAAGAATTCGTGGTTAGATTTTACTTAGAGCATTCTTTGTTGAAGTTACACACCTGCGGTTGGTAAAGGTTGGTATTTGTTGCAGTTAGCAAAACCGTCTTAGTATTCTTTGTTAGAGGTTTTTATTTTATGGTTATAATGCACCTTTATAAACATGCCAGCGAAATTGTTTAGCTCAAAGTACTACAAGGTGAGCTCTATAAAAAAAGAGAATAAGGCATTAACTGATACTCACCTTTAAATTTTTTAGCGTATTGGGAGAAACTCCAAGAAATCAAAATCTCACTGACCCTGACTATTACACCTGATCCGCCGACTTGACTAATACACGAGCGGCTATTTTACTAAGCCTTACCAACAGTCTTGGTTATCTTTGTAACAGTAGCTAACTTTTTTTGTTGCAAGAGCAAATACTAAAACCAACTAATAATTCTTTGTTGCTACGACAAACCATTTTTTTCCGTGCTGATGCTTGAGTTTATTTGCACGATTATTTGCACGCAAAATAAAAAAAAACATTGTACGAGAATTTTTTAATTAAGACTCTCATGTTACGTTTATCTTTGAATCTTTAGCGCAACATTTGAGTTTTAAAGGTTTTCTAATAAATGCAAAAGTAACTGTCTCCACAAATTGTCTGATTAGGGTATCAAGATCTCGAGTCAATTTTCCAAGGTTATGTGAAGAACTCCCTGCTTCTTGCAAAGCACAAGACATGGTCTATGGATGGATTTTTTTAGGTTCAATTTTATAAATTAATTTTCAAATTCAATCTGACATTAAAATAAATCGTATTTCTACTCAACAGGAATTGAGTTTTAATTTTGAAATATTTTGGAAACTTGAGGAAGTTTTGCAACAATCAATGTTGACGACGAAATGTGTATAAATGATGCATTTAAATTTCAAATGTCGTGCAAAAGTCAGTTTTGTCCATTAGTTTTTTAATAACAGATAAATAAACAAATTTCACTTATGATAGAGAATTTATTTTATGAAGAGTATATTTGTTAATACGATGCATTTTTGAGAAAATAGCTTAAATTTAAATGAAAATAAAACAGGTTCAGAGATAAGAGCTCTGGAAGTTTTTGAAACACAAAATGTCGTTTCGACACACTGTGCGTCATATTAGATTTTAGTAATTGTTGGGTTAAGGTCCCAGAAATGAACAAAGGCGAAGTTCACTTACACAATTCACCTTTTATTTTTATACACATGATCACCCGTCGAGTGCTACACTGGTACTGACTGGCTCGGTGGGAGCTCGCCGGGAGGCCGAGAAGAATGAAGAAGGGAAGTCTGAGAGAATGGAACAAGCAGCAGGGCCGCTAGTGGGACCTTGCCGAATGCTCAAATCCAAAAGTAATAGTTATTGTGTGTAAGAGTTGTTAGTGATTTTTAGTGTCGCTTGCACTAGCCGTGCAGATAATTTTCGACCATAATGTAATTTTCATTCTAAAATATTTACGCAAAGGAAATAAAAAAAACTTTTTCACCTTTTTTATGAAGAGTATATTTGCTGATTCTATCATTTTTTTTAAATATCAATAAATGAGGCAAAGTAGAGGAGCATTTAAGTGCATTGGAGTGCATTAGATTATTGACTGTTCTATCTTATTACCAGTTGCATGTAACATTTCTATTTAAATTCGGATTGCAAACAATATATGGTTGTTTTACATTTTCTTGATAAAATTATGAGTGTTGAGGTTTATGGTTTACATGAGAGTTCACATGCTGTATTACAAAATTCTCCGTGATTTTGCGTCGGGGACCTACTGGAGTGTCAATTATTTCTTCTCGGTCCATTTCAATAATCGTGCCGCTTTCCATGTTTACTTTAATACGCCTCTTATCACTTTCAATAGATGCATACATTCCAGCAAGGTAATTATAACTCTCTAATATTGCCAAGGCGTCACCACCGGCTGTTGATAATAAAATTCGTTCTTGGAGTGGCATGAGCTTAAATGTATTATTTTTTGATTTGATTCTAATTATATTATTGTCAGGGATAATGTATATTCGAAATTCGAATATCTTGCACGGATTCCGAAGGGAAATAAGCCGGATAGATTCAAGATATTCTATTCCGCATCCTCGTCCGTCAGGAGAAGGAAGGCTTATAGGAAGAGCCGTTGACCTGGCAGGAAGAAACCTGGATTTAGAAGTAGGCGATCTGGACCTTAGACGAAGTGGAGGCTCGGCAGGTAGAAGAGACTTTTCAAGTGAACGAGGTTTATCCAAAGAGTAAGAAGGTCCTAGACGGGGAACACCAGGAATGGGTTCGCCATTGGGCAAGCAATCAAACTGTGAACTTACTTCTGCAAGAAGAGAGAGAGGATTACATTTTTTTGATTAGGTACGTTCGCATTTTGACTAAGCCTAAAATTGTCAACAAAATTTTGGAGAATTTCACATGATTTAAGAGGTGTGACAGGTCCTGCAAGTATTTTCAAGATTTTAGGGGATTTTACCAGTTTAAATAGATTTCTAGAGAACTTCAAGCAATTAATTAAATTCTTTTGATATCATTAACGAATTTTAAAGAATTCAAAGGCATTAAAAAAGGACTAAAAGTTTTTAGATAACTTCTACGGATATTAGAGTATTCAGAAGATTTTAATGGATTCAAAAATATTTTCAAATGTATCATGAGACCGAAAACAAACTTTAGGTGATTTCAAATATGTCAAGGGAAATAACAGATTTTTTCTGTATAAAGTTTATTTGTGCACAATCACTATTTTGGTATACTTCCATATAAGATTATGAGTGGTATAAAATATACTGCTTTGATAAATCCTGGTAATGATTAATAACAATACATATGTATTTACAAACGTGACTGTGCCGCCTTTTTAAGCCTGCCTACAAAACTTTCTCCAGGCAAAATGTAATAGCTGCATCGCAAGGTGTTGCTGCTCTGGAGAACAAAAAATGAAGTCTAATCTATTGACTCTAACTAAGGAGCAATCTTTCGAGAGAGTAATAGCAAAGCCTCCTATAATATCGAGGGCGCGAGTTCTCGTGCTCCGAAGCCATGATGTGATCACCGTGTCAAGAGCTGCATAAAAGAAGGGTTAAACAAATTCTTGAACACACCCTCACGCCCCTTACATTCGAGGCAGTCTAATCTGTACACCTTAACTAAGGAGCAATTCTTCGAGAGAGTAATAGAAAAGCCTCCTATGATATTCTGGGCGTCGAGGCAGGTACGCCGGAGTCACAGATAAGGTGCCTTAAGGGTTAAAAGGGGACCGGGAGCGTTCGTAGAGCCTATCAAGGGCTGAGATGTGAATCTCTATGATGCAGCTTAATTTGCACTACAGCAAAGGCGCCTCGGAAGTTGTAAAAAGTCGTATGCGAATTGTGCAGACAGGGATTGTCCTAATTTAAAAATCCTGGTTAAACGTGAGAAAGATTAGTGGATTAAGCGGTTCTAACTAGGTGTATGGCAGTAGTTTAGGCAGGTATTGCTTCGATACAAAAACCATGGTTATACATGGAAAGGATTTGTGGCATTGGAGGGGGTTGCTCTATATATAAAAGGTCACGCTAAAAAGCACCAAGGGCATGCATAGATGTAAACGGCATAAATGTGATTTTTGTTTCTATGCTCTTTTCCAGTGAAGGTGTGTTGTGGGCAACTTCTTCAACAAAGAGGGTGCCTTCAGCAATACTCCTCTAGCGGTCATCTTTTAATGACTTTGTGATCCTAAACTAGGGGCTCATCTGGAAACATTGAGTGGTCTTACAAGATTAGTGCTGCGCATCATTGAGCTCTGGTGCGACAACTCAGCGTTCTTGGTAAATTCGGAAAAACCAGCCTGTTTATTTTTACGAGAATGTACAAAGTGTCAAAGGTTGACACCACTGCATTCCGTGGTAACATTCCGATGCTCTCAGGCTTAAATAAATAACTAGGAGTAATTCTAGATAGCAAAATGAACAAGTCGAAGCGTCTGAAGACCCAGTACAAGGAGTTTGTCATAACATATTGGATGTGCAAACCAGCATTTGGTGGAATATAGGATCTCTATGGCATAAAATAATTGCATGACTCTAGTCCGCTGACCTTAAACCAACACAGTCGTGGTACAGTCCTAGTAGCCACGCGTGGATCTTAAAAAGATGCACGTCAGGCTAAGACGAATACAAACGGTAGAGGCCTAGGGCGTGACGGGAGCATTAAAGTCAGCACTAACGTCAAAGGTTGTCGGTATAAGCAGCGGGAGTTCTATTATAGATTACTTATGACTTTGAAACGTGATTAATCGTTCCGAAAAGCAGCGAGAAACTGTTCTAAAACCCGTTATAAAGCTTATTAATTCACGCGTTGAATAAGTCGCAACAGATATATTTTTGACTTTTTAAGAGAATATACCACGTGAAAAGTTTTTTGAAAAAAGGAAAAACTCGAATTTCGTACCTTGACTTCAGTTTGTGGCATGACCTGGGATCAAACCTTGATTAAACCAACTGGCAGAAAAGAACAGCGCCACCCTCATATGGGTTTTGGGTGATACATGGATCAAGAGTAACGAAAAACAAGATAAACTGGTAAGAAGTGACATAGCAATTCAATACATAGGCCCGGAATCACTCATGGGTTTAGGGTTTAGCTGCATCAAGATGTCCATAAAAAGCTGGATCGAGATGAATCACAATGAATTTTGGAAGCAAGCCCAAGATTGCCGACAGGTGAAAGTTATCCTGAGCTATACGTATAGGACTGAGAGAGCCAGGGAAATCCTCAAATTACCCAAAAAAGACATAAGGATAGTGGTTTAGATGCTCACAGGGCAAAACTGCTTGAAGTATCATTGTAACGATCACCCTATTCTGTTTTTGATTTTTTGAATGAATTATTTAGCTATATTTTAAATTAAATTGACTCGATTTTTTCTAAAAATTTCAGTTGTTTTTAAACATTTTAAGTTGTTTAGTCAAGAGACTTTCCACAGATATGTAGAAATATTTCTATTTTGTAGGCGCGCGGCGCCTACTTTGACTAATTCTTACTTTTTCGAACAGGAAGAGTTTAAAAAAGGAACTTCTGATATATATACATTTAGTATTATTATTATTTTCATTAAAGAGGACTATGTTTGTTCGAGGGGAGTTTTTAAATTGTGAAACAATTTTTGTAAAGCCAAGCTTTTATAATTTCTCGTGTGAAATTATTACGGCGGGCAAATTCTCATTTGCCGCAGTATTGATTTTTTTTTTAATTATATACATACTATTATAAATTATATTTACCAACAAAATTGAAAATGATTAGCAACGTATAAACCAGATTATAAACGATCCTCATTTTGCCCAAGTAGAGAAGAAACTGTTTAATGTATCAATCATGAATTTGGTGAGCAAAAAAATAAAGTAATATTCTAGTGCTGTGTTGAAAACTATATAACATATGGGTAATTCTGCACGTGGAAGGCATTTTTGAAATAAAAACATTTCCACCAAATTTTTTTCAGAATTGTATTCTGTAGTTTAAGTAAGGTTCAGTGGCAATAAATGAAAGCTTCCTGTTTAATAAAATCAGGCAACGTAAGTAAATGTTTGAAAATGAGGAAGACAAAGTCACACGATAAACTTTCATGAAATTAAATAATATTATATTTTCTAATTGTGATATCTTCTCATACGTAGTAAAATTATCAATGTTAAACCATCCTCTTTATTACTTTCAAAGATTTTCATTTTCATTAGGCATAGGTTTGAAACTAGTTCATTAATTATTTCTTATTGAACTGTAAACTATGTCTCAAGCATGTACGAAAAGGCTACAAAGGCATTTTTTTAGCCCTTAATATTATTTTATTATGATTTGCGATAATAATATTATTCTTTTACAATACGATTAATAGTTGTAATATTTTATCCCTTGCACATGAAAGTGCCCTGTATGTAAAAAATTACCCATATCCTGCGGTCGTTATCTTACGAAATATAGGCGTCTAACATTTCTTTCAGAGATATTTACTTTTAATTAGAGTCGGTTTCGAAGATACGCATTTACTTGATAAATTCGTTTTAGTTGAGATACAATATTCGAAAAATTCTTTAATTGAGAAAAACGACTCATGTAATGTATGTCTCCGTGACAAAAACTGAGAAATATGCCTAGTGAATTCGTTGCTATCTATTATGTACAGATGTAGCTTATCAGACTTAATAGAATCGAGAAAATTCTGATTTTTAGTATGTTTGATAAGCTATTTGAAAGGCATTATACAAATTTTATTTCTTTGGATAAAACTGCATTTAATAAAACTAAATATTAATTGTTAATATTAGGCAGAAGTTTAGTGAGAATCAAGCAGAACATTGCCGACAAAATACTGGTCTTATCTTACGCAAGTAGGAGAACACAGAAGAGGAAGAGATGGGTCAGGGAGAATCAACAGTTTCTCGCTGACCCATCACTCTTCTTTAGCGATCATTCTGTTTCTGTCAAAAATTCACCCAAGCTTAACAGAGTAAACATTTTCGGAGAGATGTATACAATATCCCGAAAACACTAAAGTTCAAAGGAGATACTGATAATATCATCCGCTTTAATAATTTTTTCTACAACCTCATAATATCAAAAAAGAAATTTCCATCGATCACTGCAAAAGAGATGAAAAGCATTTAGGGGCACAAAGAGCTTTTTCGGTGCAGGAACAGATAGCATCAGGAACTTCTGGTGAAACAAGTTTCCTTTTACATACCAACATCTGGCCTGCATATTCAACTTATATTTAAGATCGGAGACACTCATTCGGCAGTGGCTGGTGTTAGGACGCACTATACTTCTACCAAAAAAGGCGACTTGTCCAAATCAGAAAATTACAGACCAACACTTTGTTTAATAACGCTAAATAAAATCTTTACAACTGTCCTAAACGACAGAATTCTTTGCAGAATAAAGCCTGTTTGAAAAGAGATGTACGAACAACGTGGCTCATAAAAAGGTGTATCGAGATGCCAAAAGAACCTGCGAATTGACAGATGCGTCTGAAAAGATGCGGCAGCCAATCAGCGTGTCCGTCAATGGCCCGGATTGACTACCGGAAAGCTATCTATTCAACTTACAATAGGCTAATCATTTGTCTATTGAGAGGCTTAAAAGTTTATCCACATATTGTGAAATGCATAGAGAGATTTATGAGCCTTTGGAAAACTAAATTTACTATCTTATCTGGAAATTGTCATGTAATGAACGACATAACCTTCTAAAGAAGCATCTTTTAGGGCGATACCATAGCCCTCTGCGCTTTTGCATGACATCTTTACCTTTGTCTCTGGCACTACACAATTATCCTAGATACTTCTGCGGCGACACTAATCAACGCGAGCATAAGGTCACTCATGTATTTGATATAGATGACCTGAATTGTGGATATAAGTGCTATTAGATATCTTGACAGCGGAGAGACCTATACATACCTTAGCATGCAGTCTCAGCGTTGAACAAGGTATCTGCGACTCACATGCTTGCCGTCCCGGTTCTACTCTTCTCGTTTGAAACAGTCCAATGGACGAAGAACGAGCGTATGGCGTATGATATCACCACGCGTAGGACCATGCATATGCATAAGAGCTTACATAACAATTCGTTCGTTCTGCGATTATACATCTTTCGGTGTCAAGGCGGACGCACACTTCTGATTCTTCAGTGTCTTCAAAACATTGTGCGGAGTAGGCGGCCAAGACCCTGAGCCTGTATTTTGACATCAGAAGTGAGAAAAGTGCATTAATCCTGCTAGATGCCTCACTTTTAAAAGCCTAAGCAAAGAATGCAGACGTCAGAAGCTTCCACCAACAGCTACTCGACAATAAAATGACGGAATCTTTCACAGAAATGTAGAAAAGCAGTCCGTGTCAAAGGAGCAAACTTTTTCTTTCTTCAGACCACCTGGCCTTTTAAAGCTGTGGTCGAACATTTTTCTGATGTCACTGCGAAGAGCATTTAAAGTTTTTCCAATGTTTTCACATTTTTAATGAAATCATTCTAGCTCTTTACCTTTCATCCGCGCACTCATGTCTCTCTAAGGACACGTACGCCTCTCAGCGAGTTTGAAAAAAATAGTTATTCGGGCTAATATACGCGTCCTATCCCACTTGTAAAACTGTACAAGAACACTAGGTGCTCAGAAAAATAAATAATCAAGCATTCAGTAGCATTAATATTTTCAAAGTTGTTGGAGATTAAATTTTTAATATCACATAAAGCTTTTTAAACTTTTTAATTTTGCATAGGAAATTTGATACTGAATTTAAAAAATATTAACTAGGAGGTGACTGTAAAAAAACCAAAATAGCGGATATCACATCTTTTTTAAATTTGTGTTTAGCTGGCTTTGAAAAAATTGTGGAACAAGTTTGAACATTCTCCTGATTAAAATATATTTTACAAAATTTAAGAGAATGAAACATTCAAAAAAATATAAAGACTAGAATTGAAAAATGCTCTTTCACAAAGATTTCAAGTATTTCACAAGGATTTCAATTATTTCTCTACTCCTTATAATATTTCAAATTTTTTTAAACACTTTTTGTCAACATATTCAAAGATTTGGATTTCTTATTTTCATACAATATTTGCATCAGTAAGAAACAATTTGAATAAACACAAACGTTGTTCAAAACCTTGTTCTGTGTCAGCCGAAAAAAGAGATTAGAAGGTGAAAACAGAGATTCAAGCAAATAATTAATAACAATAACTGAATTATGAAGATAAGATTTTTTTTGCAAATATGCAACTTGCTAATATGTAAAACCCAGCCATGTAACAATCATCTTTAAATTTACCATTATTTTTGAGAGTCCTAGCATGCTACTTTTTGCATAGTATTCTCGATTACCTTAATTTTATTGTGACAACCTACAGTCCACGCTAACAAAAACTTCTTACGACGTACGTGATCTGTCTTAGAGAAATGCATTTTTCAAATATTCCAGTTTCAGGAAGTCAACTTTTAACCTTTTTGGAATTCTCTTTAAATCAACAAAATTAGCAAATAAATCGTTTATGAAGTACTTGAGATTACTTTTTTTTCAAAGATTCAATGCAGTTGGATAGAATCATTGTGAAACCTGTAAATAGACTAATAAGCTATCTTCACCGGTTGATCCATGGCTCGTCCTTATACCTGTTTCAGGACGAGGTTGTAGGTACAGTCTGACCCCTGTGTACCCTAGAGCGGTCCAAAGTCATACCTGTTAAGAATCCCATAAATTTAACATAGAAAAATTTTTGTTTGTGAAAAAATGGAATTCAGGTTTCTGGATTTAAACTTAGCTTGCGGGAGATATTAGGAATTTGTCGGGAAGTCACCAAGTAATTATTTCCACTAAATTACTTTGATTTTTAATGCCTCACTTTCCCCTTTGTGCAGCCCAGAAAATATTTTTTGGAGCATTTTTGGAACTCCACGAGGAGGCGTGTGGGGCATCAAAATTTAAAGTAATTTTGTGGAAATGATTACTTGGAGACTTCTTAACAAATTCTTAATATCTCCCGCAAGCTAAGTAAAAATCCATAAACCTAAATCCCATTTTTCCGACAACCAAAATTTCCCTATGTTAATTTTATTGGGTTTATAGGGCCCTTACGACATGTCTTAATATTAATCGATTTAGCTTAAACTTGAAGGGAATTCTTTTTCCAGAAACCTTACAAAATGGGAAGGGGGTGGCATACTCTCTATTCTAAAGTGAGTTTTTTGTACCACCCTACTGTTCTTGGTGACATGCCGGCAGGCAGTTTCCAGCATCAGCGCACTGTTGCCCCTTTATTCTTGCATTACTATACTTTCTTTTCCGAAAGAAGTCCCAAACTTTGCGCATATAGAGCGCTCTCGAGAATAATATTTTCTTTGCAGAGAAGTATCCTTTTCCTTTTTTTTAAACATAGCTTCTTCATTTTTTTTATTGGTCCCAGTTTTATATTTATTACTTTCCTTGTTGTTTTTTCTTAAAAGTTTCTTAAGAAATGTTGCGAGCTTAAAAGCTATTTCAATGTGTGTGAAAAACGTCATTTTTTGTATCCGTGCACCTTTGAATATTATTTTAAATCAAACAAACAATAATTTATTGAACATAAAGTGCTAAATCAGCTATAAATGAACTAGAAATTACTATACTTAAAAATCAGACTTTTTATATATGTCCGCAACGCAGTTCAGAACAAGTCAGTGAACTGACGCTACATACTAACATTAGACTCTCAGTGAAGTAAGGGAACGTTTTAAACACGCTAGCTCCTGTTTTGAAAATGCTAGTTTTAAGCTTAGAACAAGCAGAATGTCGATCGGACTGGAAATTCAGAAAATCTTCCTGGGAACAGTATTCTAAATGTCAGTTACTTCATAGATATATTTTTTCCTGAGTAAGGAGTTTAGTAGAGGGGTAACAGTGCGCTAATTGCCGTTATTGTCGTCGTTGTCACGACTTTTCTTATGATTGAAAAATTCTATATACGTCTATTTGTAGCAGACAAAAGGCCGAACAATTCATTCTAATGACTTTTTTTAATAAATAAAAAATAACCAGATGTATAGCATGTTCAAATCCGAAGAACAAACGAAAATGACCATTTTCAGCCAAACAACGCACGATATGGAAAAAAGTCGAGAAAAGGAAAATATGGCTTTTTGAAATCCCCACAAGAATATTATAACAACTTTTTATTTTTTTTTTAATTAAAAACTCAAATTTTAATCGCACAAGAAATAATGAATTATTACATTTTTATAACAATAAGAAGGTGTTAATTTTATATAAAAACTGACTATCGCGGATTTCTTCAAATCTCCACGTTTCGAGACACCCTGAGTCAGAAAAAAATAGGTTCTACGTCGGTGTCTGTCTGTCATTCTTTTCTAGTTCTGCGTTTGTCATTCGAACTTCGCAACTGTAAGTCGATTTGTACTCTTTAAAGAAATTAAATAGAAACCGGACTAAAGTGCAGCAATGGGATCGCCTAGAGGTAGACCCGGCTAAGAGTTTGCAACATCTAGTGATCGGATGAAAAAAGGCGAGTTAGGAGCTTTACATCACCGGTGAGCGTGACTGGAAAGTAGGATGTAGCAAAAGTCGTTCAAGATGTCGTCTTAGAAATTCCTACAAAGCTAAGGAATATAGGAAATCATTAGAATCTATTTCTAATCGTACTCTATCTTTTGACGCGGCTGTTTACTAATTGGTGAGGCTAAATTATCAAGATCACACAGTATCAGGGTTTCCGGATTATTAGTAAAGACAATAATTGTTATTTGTATTTGCCATATTTATCTGTATACAAAGCTAAACTTAAATGCTACACTGATAAATCACATATAATTATAACTGGAACTGAAGCAGAAGTTAAACTCCAAGCTCTTCTTGATCAGACCACTGATCGCATTCTGTCTACTCAAACGGAGTTCATAAATACTTTACGTCTGAAAAACTTAACCTTGGTTTGTAAATGGAGTTATGATGGCACCTCAGGTCCGAGTAGATATAAGCAGAAATTTACTGATGATTGCGAGGGTACACATTTAATGATGCGAATTTTTCCTTTACATCTCTTGTATTATTACAACTTATATTAATTGATAAAATAATTAATGCGAAGACTGTGGTATGGAAAAATTCTAGACCTTCATTCCCGCATTTCTGTAGACGTACTTTATTATTCTTACTCGAGCAACAGTGACGGTGATTGTTAATATTAAAGAGCAAGTTGACAAGCTTGCCCTTTCGAAAAAACTGTAGAATGTAAAGAAATTCCCCTTTCTTATTAACTTGCTTTGTCGATGATAGATGAAAAAGTGTGTAACGCAACCGCAGGCACTAAATCTGCTCAACATTGTTTTTTATACAAATCACCCTCTAAAGAATTTAACAAAATCAATGAAATTTGGTAAAAAGAAGTGTCTGATGAACAATACGGATTGCCAACTTATTTGAAACTAATCTTAAAACTGTAAATGCGGCAATCTGTGTAGAATTCTGATAGAGATTTCCAGGATTTTATTAAGATTGCCGCGAGTTCAGAGATTTCCGACCCTACTCGCGATTAGAACTCAAATGGGATTCTCCTCGGATCGGCTAAAATCCGCGGCTTTCTGATTCAGTCGGTTGTTTTTTCAATGCCCAAAAGCGTGTGTCAGAATGCTCAACACCACCTCATCTCTGACCACACTTAGCCAAAAACTTTAAATATTTGCTAAATTTTTAAGATTTACAAGAGTTTCTCAAGATTACCCGTGCAGAAATCTGAGATTTCTCAGTAAGAAGTCACTTCCAGATTCGTAATCAGCGACCTCGAAAACCCCCTTTTACCAATTTCAAAACGAATCAAAAATTAATTCAACAAACTCGTATGCCATATTGGATCGGCCATTTCGTTTTTTCAATTTCTGACTTTAGATTCGTAATAAGCAAACTCGAAAACCCCCGAGTAATAGAAGGTATGAAAAATTATGATTACTATTTATATTGGTAGCAGATCCGAATTCTTATTTGCATACAAATTTTCTAATCGGATCAGACATGAATAAATCCACCCGGAAAATTTTGTGTCGGGTTAGTTGTAACCTGAACCGAAACATTTCAGGTGGGTCTCTAGAAGATCCGGACCAAAAGCTTTGGGTCCTACAGATACGCCCGAAAAGTGGCACTCTCAGTTTGGCACATCGCTAATATTGTGGCAAAACTTTCAGGTCAAAATGTAATGAAATTTGTAAAAAAGTTATTACCACTTAAACTTGAATTTTGTCAACCATGAGCTACAAAAATTGTAACATATGCTGGAGAAAATGTACGTTTTTTCATATACAAAAAGATTGAATTAAAATCGGTTTAACAGATTTTAGGAAGCATTGCAGTCAATGTTGTAATATGGATTTGTAATAAATTTAATTATAACAACTAACGCAAAAATTACTTCAAATATATGTTACAAAAATGGTAACATATGATTAAAAAAATTTTTGTAAAATTTAGTTTATCAGTACAAGTAAAGATTAAATTGAAACCCTTTTTAACAAATTTTGGTGAAAATTTCGATTATTCTGTGACAAAGATTGGTAAAAAACTAATTATAATAGCTTGAACATATGTTCTACCTGTTTTAAAGTAACATGCGAATTCTTGAATATAGTAGGTATCTGGCTGTGAGATATTTTAATGTACTGGTGAAATTGTACTTACGAAAAGAATTAAGAAAAATCATAGAAGTGAAGAACAGAGTCAAAACTAAAATCTGCATGTTTCTAGACAGACAGAACTGCTTTTGAAATAATTTCTAGGGCTGCAACTGACGAGGTTTCACATACGTGCCGTGCTTCCTTAGATACTAGCTGTTATCACATTACTGGCAAAAAGAATGGACTACATTCAAGCGATTCAATAAAGCGAAAGAAATAATCTGTTATTTAAAATGTATCTTTATTTCTGTTGAATACGTCATCTTCATGATAATACTGTTCTTTAAAATGTTAAGGCTAAATCAGATCCGCACGTGGCAATTGAAAAACAAGCGCTATTAGAAGATAATTTTATCATACGCATTATATTTTTTAAATAAATTCTTTGGCTTTAACATTTTTTTTAGAATTTGAGAACTGTTTAATGGGTTCCTTACTCACTGTTATAGTCGTTACACCCTCGGGAAAAAAAATATTACAGGGAACTTAACATAGGCCTATCATGATTTACTTATGGAACCCTTTATAAAAAAAATAATGTTAAAAACTGAAAGAAGTGATGTGAAAGAAGTAAATTTCAGAAGATTTCATTAAAAATTTGAAAAATTTTGTAGGATTTCCAGAGATTTTAAGCTCGATTGTAGGGGATTTCGAGAGAACTTGGGAAAATAATAGAAACGAAATGGAATTTTGAGAAATTTACGTAGATTTCATTGGATCTTAAAGCCTAAATAAAGAGAATCCATTTATTTGCCATGGAAATTTTACGGTATGATTATTTGCAAATTACAGAAATACTTTTCGAGTTAAAACAGGAAAAAACAGTTCTCAAAACTAACTCTCTTAAAGTTTCTTTGAGAAATAAATCGTCGTGGAATGAGCAAATATTGTTAAAACTGGTTAAAACTTTCATGTAGTCTGCAGAAATGGGGTTACTGATCTGTCTCAATTTGCAATTTTCCTCTTTCTCTGTCCCATTTCTTTTCCCCTCCTCTTTTTTTTGTTAATAAATAAACAGGGTGATAAATAATTAAGGAGAAAGGTAAACCAGAAAGGGGAAAGGAAAAGGGCAACCAGAAAGGGTAAGAAAAAAGGCAACCAGAAAGTAGGAATGGGAAAGAAAAACCAGAAAGAGAAAAAAAAGGAAACCAGAAATAAAGGGTAAAGGGAAATGTAAAGGGTAAAAGAAAAAATTTAAAAGGGAAAGGGGGGATGTGGTTAAAGGAAAGGAGATGAGGAAGAGAGAAAAGTAAGAGTTAATCCATTAAAGTTTCACTTCTGTCGTGTGCCCTTCCTGCCACACACTGTTTTTTTTCTATAGAAAAGTAATCACATTAGTTAAAACTTCATCTTATTTGCTGAAAATTTATTTCTTCGATAAAAAATTTAATTTTGATCTTAAACTCTCAAAAGAAACTAAGGATGTGAAATACAAGTGGAGCGGTCAATGAAGGTCAATTCAAAGAGGGTACTCTAAACTGAAATAAACTTCCCGCGGTGAATCTCAGATGTCTCCAGCGGACACGCCTATGACCACGGAAAGCTTACCTCAGTTTGACGTAATCAGCTGACTATTACTCTGCTTGAACGATAACCTTGTTTTAATTTTAACAACTTCCACTGAAACCTTGCATTTGCTTACACTCGTCAAAATTCTTTATAAATTCTTTATAAGATTACGATATACATCTGCACACTTTTACTTTTAAGATGCTTAGACTCCGTTATCCGTACATTCGAGAATTTAATTTCTCTACCCTGGAAAAAGCAGTGTTCAGACCGGACCGTGTTAAGGAGGCCTACAACTCTATCTATGATGACGGCCTGGATACCGGAACATAAGTCCTCATTAAGGAAAATAGTTCTTGGTTAGCAAGTTGTATATCCTCTGCATTAGTTCGACCAAAAAGTGACTATCGAGTAGCTCTCGTCTTTTGGAGTATGGTATTATGATGTTGTAGAGAAGGTACTTAGGATATAACTAGCAAGAGTAACTAGGCTATTGCTAATGAATTTAATATAGTGACAGCTTAGTGATTCATTTGAAATTTGTGTCAGGATAATATTTTTAGGCAAGGACTTACAATATATTTTTAGGGAGAAACGGCTCAACCAGTAATTCCGTAGAAAAATGCGATTCGCAAAAAAAAATGATAAATTTTCAGAGAGAGATGGAGAAATAGATTCGCGACGCAAGTAGATCAGGGATGTAGGAATATGTAAATTTGTGTGTAGTTAACCTTCGAAGTTTTAAAAGACTGATGTTTTCTCTGTTAAAGTTGAGGCTGTGTAGAACCCAGCAAAACATTGGGTTGGGTTGAGACTGGACCGTAGACGGAAATATCTTAGGGACTGTTAGAACTTGAAGATATAAGGCCCCCTTGCCCAAAAGGTGAGGTCCGAAATACAGATAATAGCCCCGAAGAACTAGGAACAGAAAAATGAACAGGAACTTGAAACTGTGATAGAACTGCACTGCACTGCGATGCACTAGGGTGAAATTAGACCGGACCGGAGACTGCAAAACTTAAAACTGACTAGTGCACCCGCACTGAACTGAAGACCCGTAGTGGAGAGTTAACGGGTCTTACTCGTAGATCCGGAGTTCAGATTTAACATAGTCCTGTGGATGGACAGAAACTGGAGACTGGAGAACGTGAAATTGTCCCGCACTGTACTGAAGGTTTTAATAGAGCATTGACCAGCCTTGTGGAAGGTCCGGAGCTTAGACTTACGCATCGACTAGAGTTTGCAGACCTAGAGAACTGACTTTGATGGAAATCCAGG
>JAUELO010425503.1:0-14161 GCA_032357855.1 Amphibolips quercusostensackenii | reverse complement strand
TTCTTTTCCCAAAACTGAAGAGACCCATGAAAGGACATCGATTTTCAACGATTGAGGAGATAAAAACTGCATCGCTGAAAGAACTCAAGGTACTTTGAAGGATACAACATAAATATTGAGGAGTAAATACATATTTTTTGAGAAAACCATAAAGTTACCTTATTTTTTCAACACACCTCGTATATCTCTAATAATGTGAATACGTTCGTTGTTAATTTCTAAAAAAATTGTATAAGATTTTGGACGATGCAGTAGGCGAACATTCGATAAATCCCAGTAAGATATCTTACCCTAAATGGTACACTAGTATAGTTATCAGAACTATTATTTGTAAGAACAAAGCTAGAGTTTAGTTAAAGCCAACAGGTAGCACAATTCATTTTAAAAAAATTATACAACTCAGAAAAGAATTGAAAAAAATACTAAGGAGGCATATAAAATTTACTCGTCAGATATAAAAAAAGATATTAACAAGTTTTCCTTGATTCTATGGTCTCATGTTAAAAATATCAATGAAGTTTTGAGGAATACTGGTATCATGTTCTTTAAAGGCAATGAAATTAAGAATTCGCACGATATTGTCTACTTCTCTGCTACTTTGTTTTTCAATGTGTATAAACTTACCTTAACTGTACCTGACGGAATATCTGGGAAGTCATATAAGATATCAGATGATTGTCTTTGCATTTCACGTAAACTAGTAATACTGATGTTAAAGTCTATGCCAAATGAATTTACTTCAGGGCTTGATCAAATTCCGAGTCTTCTACTGAAAGAATGTGCCAAAGAACCTACGCAAACAACTTTTACTATCTATAATATGTCTCTTTTATCCGGGGTATTTCCAGATTATTAGAGACTGTCAAAAGTGTGCTTTTGCGTTAAAAAATGGAGATAAATCTCTGATTGGTGATAATCGCACACTTACTTTGTTACGTCATTTTTGAAGGTCTTTAAAAAGATAATCAGTCAATTAATTTGATCTTACGTGACTTTTGTTTTATCTTCAACTTAACATGGCTTTGTTCCAGAAAGGTTGGCCATTTCTAATATAACAACATTTCTTCAGACTATTCAAACTCTCTTGATGGGCCACAGGCAGGTAGACGTAGTCTATATGGATATATTTAAGGCCTTCTACTGTATCGACCATATAAATATTTCAAGTAAACTCCAAGTCCTAGGCGCACCGAAAAAACTATTGAATCTATTGCAGTCTTACTCATTGGATCGTTCAATGGTAGTTCAGTACAACGGTTACACGCCCTTTTATTTCACACGTACCTCTGAAGTTTCCCAAGGATCTAACTGTGTCCCTTTGTTCTTTATTGTAGTAATAAATGATGCTCGTGCTGTTATAAAACATTTTTGCCTATTTTACGCGAATGATGCTCAATTATACAAACCAGTAGACTCTTTCCATGATTGTCCTAAATTACAATTGGACATTGATAATTTTATTGATTGGTGTACAAGCATTAACCTAGATATTAACCCTCAAAAATGTAACATAATATCAATTAAAAAAAAAACTGATATTATTAAGTTCTAGCATAAAATAAAAAATCTTAAAATATATAGAGTGTAAACAGTGCGTAATCTTGGTATATATATATATATATATATTAGCGCAAGATTAAAAGTAGACATTCATATCGACAATATGGTCCAAGAAGCAGACCGTTTACTTGGATTTTTATTTAAAACTTCTCGAAACTTGAAAAATGAATCTACGCTGAGAACCTTATACTATGCCCTGGTGAGGTCTTAGTTAGAGTGTGGGTTACTTGTCTAGAATCCGAAAGTAAAATATTTGTCAGAATCTATTGAGAAGTGCCATAAGCGTTTCCTTAAGCTTCTTAGCCTCAATTCTAACAATTAATTTATACCCCCTGGATATGATTATAAATAACTATGTCACAAGTTTAACAAATGGTCTCTTAAAGATAGAAGGCAGGCCCAAATGATTATATTTCTGTTCAAAATTATGAGAGAATACATAGGCAGTTTCTACCTCCTCTCTAAGGTGCCATTCGCGGTACCTCAATTTTCCAATAGATCTTAGTATCCTTTCTACACTTGCACAACTACACATACTGGCTATTCACTCATACTCTATTATTCCGAAACGTATAATGCTATGTATGCAAGATGCGGTCCTACTATGGAAGTCCTATATCAGCCTTTAAACTGCTTTGTCTCTAAAGTGTGTTATCACGTCGAACAGTCCTTCACTTAATTTGTACTAGATTTAGAATACCAACGTGTCAATAGAGCCTTCTAGGTATTATAATTATTTACACATTATCTTTAACGTTTAAATTGAAATTTTTGTTTACATGTAATCCTGTAATTGGTCCTTGGGCTGTTAGATTTATAACAAATGAAACGAAAATAGAATAAAAATTTTAAGGTTTCAATTAAACTAAAAATTAGATTTTATATAACATTTTTTGGCTTTGCTGAAAATCAAAAAACTGTGAGTAGATTTTTTGTGCTGTGCTACCCTCAAATTAATTCTTTCTTTAACTCACAATAATGAAATTTTTTAAATAAAATAAGTTTCTGTTGCAATTCAGCACAAAATTTGAAATGAAAAGTTCACATCTTTTATGTAAATATTAAAATTACCAAATTTACCAAAAAAGTTTGAAAACAAAGAATTGGACGATTTCAGTTTAGAAAAATAACCAATAACCACATTTTTTCTCTTTGCATTTTAATAAAAATAACAAAAGCAAGAAAACAGCCTTTTCTAATTCATAAACTATTGAGAATCAAAATGTTCTCCTTTTAAAATAGATAAAAAAATATAAAATATCCATCTACCAATTCGACAAAAATTGAAAACTAATCTTTTTTCGTTTAAAACTTGATAAAAATGTTTTAACTACAAAATTTCTTTCTTCGTTATCCTAATAAAAGTGTAAAAAAGAAGAAAAGATCCTCTTGCAATTGAAAAAAAATTGAATACATAATTCTTCTAGTTTTTTTATCACAATTGTAAAATTCAAAGATTTTTTTATGCTTAAATTCCGTGAAGTTTAATTTTCATCTTTTTAGGTCACTTTAAATTAATAAATGTTTCATTGTTATTTATGCATTAAAAGTAAACACTTTGACTCACAATTTGGATTTTTCTAAATAGAACATTGTAAATTATAGCATTTAAAGTTTAAATTTTAACACTTTAAAATTTTAACAATTATTTAAGGCCTTTTATCACAAATAATTCAATTTCAAATAGTTCAGTTTTAATATTTGACTTATAGCCGATTTTAAATTCATTACTCTGCATTACGAATTTACTAATTTTAAGTTGTTTTAAAATTATGAATAGTTTATAAAATTATAATAAAACATTTTAATTTGTTTAACCTCCAAAGCTTTTGAATTAAAACTGTTCAATTCTCATAGTTAAAACCTGTAAATTGGCTAATTTTTGACAGATTCAGAAGCATCTTGTGAAATGTTGAATTTTATTATATCATGTGATATGAAATTGGTGATAATTCAAGTGCTTGAGTCGATTTTTTTCTACAAATTTGGAAAAATCACGGTGAAAAAATTAATTTATTGTCATTTTCCGGCTTACTGATTCAGTGGCTATCCTGAACGAGCATTTAAAATAAGGCTATTATCAAAAAAGCTGTTACTACTTGTGATTAGCAATTTTTATATTTTTTATTATATTACATGATTTTAAGAAATATTACAGCTTTTTCACAAGAATTTCACTAGGAAAAACTTGTTGTATTTTTGCGACCATTACCAAAAATTGATGTAGTGAGATTCTAAATAGTGTAATAGTATAAAAGTATGTTTAATACTAATTTTTTATATACTTTTTAAATTACTAATACACAAAACTGAGATGAGTCTTGTTTTTAAAATAGTATTTAAATTGTAAATTTAGGAATAATTTCAAGTATACCTTTTTAACGGATCTTTTTTTATTTTCAAAAGGACCAATAGTTCAGCCAGTCGTCCTTGATTTGCAGAATGCAGTTCATTATGAGTCTCATAATACTGAATAATGATATCACGCGTCACTTCATTAGTCTCTAGAGCAGCAGTGACGGACAGTAAGATAAAAAGTTCAGAAATTACATTATTCTAAATCTTTGAGTCCGTTAATCTGGCTTAACTTTCCATTTTAGATATTTATAGTAAAACTTAAATTTATAAAGTCCAGTCTTATGACATGTGGATCTACAATTTGTTCGCTTGGTTCAAGTACACTTTCGGGTTAAATTTCCTTTCGCAGATCAATTTCTTTCCTTATCTGATCGACCTTTGCTGGCCGAATGATTTTTGCTTGGTTTTCAATGATCTCTCCTCCTTCTACCAGTGGATCTTTGGGTCTAAACTGTTTTTCTAAAAATGTCTTAATTGTTTTAAAAATTGTCCTTTCTGTCCTACCTGTGGAATCAAACTATTTCACAATTTCGGTATTGCAGCAAAGGATTCCAAAGCTTCAAAATTCACACCCCGTGCTACATAGAAATTACCACTTTTCGATACAAGAAATGCAAAAAATAAAATAAAAACTACACAAGATAGTCTATTTTTAAGATTTATTATTCAAAGATCATTTTTATATTCACCACCAGAAAAATCAAAGTGTCCACTAAAACTGAAAAAAAGACATTCCAAGCTATTTACCGATTTTTCCAATAAAAAACTCTGTTTTTCCGTTTGAACTTTTAGCGTTTATAATTATTGTTTAATACGCTTCATAATATAAATTTTTACAAGAATTAACATTTAAGATCTTCAATGTGAAATCTATAATGATAATGATATCAAAAGTGATTTCACACTATACAGCACAAATGCTCTCGAAACAGGGGAAATTAGATTATTTCTCACGGAAAAAAAAATAATAAGGAAATAATTTATTTTAAATAACATTAATGTATGTACTGTACCTATTACATTGAAAGTCGAAATAAATTGCATTTTTAAAAAAATAGTAGAATTTCAAACTAAAAAAAATAGATTTTTTAACAAAAATATTAAAGTTTTCTATCTAAAACTCGAATGTTTTGAAAAATATTCATCCTTTAAATCTGAAAAAACGAATTTTCAACAAAAAATTTAATTATTAACCATGAAAGATAAATTTTTGACCGAAAAGTTGTATTTCTAATAAAATCATTCTACTCTGTAGGAAAAGAGACAAATTCTCAATAAAAACGTTTATTTTTTAACTGAATAGTTTAATTTTTAACCAAGAAAAATGAATTTTTCAAAACAAAAAGTTATTTTCTCCAAAAGATGAATTTTTGATCTAAAAGAATAAGTTTTGTACAAAAAAATGAATTTTATACAAAAGAGTTAAATTTTCGACCAAAAAAGATTACGTCAAGAAAATAGTTAAATTTTCAACAAAATAATTTAATTTTCAATCAGATAGTAGCATTTTTGGCCAAAGCAAATGTATTTCAGGCCCAAATATAATGATAGAGTTTTGAATTAAGAAAAATTAACTTTCAACTAAAAAAATCGATTTTAAACAATAAATATTACTTTTCTACCAAAAGATAAAAAAATTTTAGTTCAAAAGTATCGATTTTCTGCTTCAAAAGACGAATATGCAAAAAAACAATTGAATTTTCAATAAAATAGTAAAATATTATTGTTCCGGTAAGTAGACACCCTGGAAATTCACCAAAGCATGTGATGAGGAATTTAAATACGGTTTATAAAATTTTTGTTTATGCGATTTGTAAAAAGTAATAATGCAAAAACTGATTAAAAAAATCTAAGTTTAAGATATTTTTAACTGCATCCTTAGAAGAATATTTTACAGTTCTAATTAAAGATTTTGCAATTTTTATTATTGAAACAAAATATTATCCTAAAAAAAGCTTACGAAAATTTCAACACCAAAAGGCGTAAGAAATTTGAAAACATTGGTTTTTCAAATATAAGTTGAAAATCTAAAATTTCCGGAAAATTTGATGAATATTACAATTTTAAGCTTGGTGCACTGATGAAAAAATTTGTCAAAGAATTCGATCGAGCTACGTCTTCTCTACCTATGAAATGCTTCGATGAACTTTGTAGGTAAGGATTTCTAGTAAAACTTAAAACTATTTCTATTTTACGATTTCTTATACATACCTTTAAATGCTTCGATGTAGTTTCCGAAGCCTAAGCTTTCCAACACTTCAGAAACTTCCATTTTTATTTGGAAAAGAGCGAGCTGCAATCTAATGAGACATGGGCTCGGGCACATTCAGAATCCGTGTTAACCAAAAAGCGTGTTATAAAGGCCATATCTAAACGTTCTCCTTTGTTTTACCGCACGTCTGTTGGTACCAGTGTCGCATTCTCAGTTGTACTAACCAAGATAGCAAATAAAATAATTATGCCAGCTACTTTGATTTATTACGCAAATCAATTAGTGGTACAGATGAATAATTTATTTGTAAATCTGACTATTAAAACATTACTGACTTAAATAAGTCATGAGTACTACAAACGGCTTTCTCAACCGACCACTTGCTTAGTAGACGTTACTAACTAAATAATTGTACGAACCAATGAATGCTTTACTAATAAAAAGGTAGTAGCTCCAAATATTCATTTTTCTCAGTGTATAAATAAATTCTTTATGGCTCATTCTCGTTTCTTCCATTACAACAATATAGGTGAAAATATTTGCATTTGTTTGGCTTTTACAAAATTGATGTCACATTTGGATAAAAAAATTGACAACATCGTGTACGGAGAAAACTACTGGTTTTCACTCACCTAAAAGCAATGAATAGCTGTAGAAATCGATAGTACGTAACTCATTTCATAATCTTGTGCTGTAATTATTTATAGTTTGCAAGGTAGGACAAAAAATTATAAAAATATTTGATGTCACTCTGTCACATGTTTCTGGCTACGTTTTACCAAACTATAAAGGGTTTATTTCTTCATTTATTGAACATTTATCATTCTTTAATAGGTATATGTTTTCATAACAGAACAAAAAATTATAAAAAGATGTTTTCATCAAGTTTAATACTTATAACTGTAGTATGCAAATTTGTTTCAAAATTTCCTCACTACTGAATGCCAAATGATAGAAATAGCAAGAGCTTAAGAATTTTTGGAAACACTTTGCTAAAACAATTATTTTTAATAATTTAAATGAAATATTTACTCTTTTAAAGTGAAAAGTGGACAAAAAGTGGTAAATTACAAAACGCGATATTTAGAATGATTTATAGAGAATATAACTAATAGTAATAATAACTCATTTGAACAATTTTTTTTTTAGATAGATTTATTTTGTTCAGATTCAATCAAATTTTCCGGCAATATGCACAACAATTTTTCAAAAATTCCTACGCATTTTTGGAACATCCTATTGTATACTCGGGACTATGCATAGCACATTTTATATTACTGACACGGTAAGAAATAAAAAAATATGTAATATATATATGTATTGGTTTGTCCAAGGTTGCCAGTCCCCCTATGTACAGACGACGCAACCAGACCCAGCGTATATCGGTTGCTTCTATGTTTCACCAACTCTTTTAAACCGATTGTATGAAACCATCGCACCAGACTCATTTGTATATAATTCATGCATTTATACGACGCTATTAAGCATAAAATGTTGTCACATTTTATACTAATTTCGTTTCAATATTTATTCGCAAGGTTTTGTCTAAATCAAGCCTTAAAAGATTATACGGTACAGTGCATGCAGTGGCACGTGGCACTAGGTACTCTGATAGATAATTTTAAATTCACGATGTCATACAGTAACTACTAATTGTAAAATACAATACAATTCCTCAATCTCTGTCTGAGACCGGACGGATTACTGTGCTAACTAGAATCTTTACCAAACGCATAGCAATCTTAGCTGTTTCTCACGACTGAATTGAGAAGCAAGCTGTAAATTCTGTCTGCACAGAGACGACTACCATTTCGACAAAGGCAGATGCGGTAATTTTCCTCCGTGTTAAAACATGAACTTCAGAAAATTTAACTTTTTTGCCAAATTTGTTGAATCTCCTTTTATTATGACGGAATCGAAGTTGGGTTCTTGAGAAGCGCTTCTTCGTTTAACTGAACTTTCTGCAAAAAAAAAGAAGAATGTAATCACTTAAATAGATTATAGTTATTAGAAATATGTAATTAGTATCTATGAACAATGTCGCTTACTATCGTCTGTTTCACAATCATGATCACTATTATTGATGGTAAAGAATAATAATTGACAAATATTATATATTTAATCCAATATTATTAAACGATGCTCAAAATATTATGAAATATACGTGAAGACGAAAGTTGCAACTAATAATAGCAAGTGGATCGGATATTGGTAACATGCAGGCTGTGGCGACGGTTTCGGTTAATTTCGGCACTTTTGATAAGTCTTCTATGTGTGCATAATTTGCAAGATCAATTTCTCATAATTTCTTTCCTATTCTACTGTTTTTTGATTTTACACCGATTTCCGGATCAGACGAAAATGCAAACTCGTCAATCTTTAGTATATTTAGCCTCTCGATACCTTGCTCGTACGTGTCTGTTAAAAAATGAATTTCAATTTTTTAACTTTTGGGAAAATTTATAACTTTTTCTAAATTTATAAATTAAATTATTGAAAGTACATAACAAATGATCATTCAAACTATGTATATTGTTTAGAAGGTTATTAATATTTTTGTATAAGTATTCTATTTTTAAAATTAGCATAATGTTTTCTTGATCACTATAAATTGCGAGACATTTGGATATATTTATATTTTACTCTGAGAAATATCAATTAGGGTAGACAAGGGCAGCGTCGTTTGGTTAACTTTTATTTCTCTGTATAAATTCAATATGACGTGGAATTTATTGGTCTTTTTGTCACATCGTGTCCTACGCTATTGCATAAGATATTTCAATGTGTGATATCTATCTCAATAAAACAATGATTTTATAATTTAATTGTTTCCAACAAGCTGCATTTGGACGACGCTGCCCCGCATACAGGGGCAACGGTAGCTGCAGCTTTTTTAGAAAATTAGAAACATCTTAGGATTGAAAAATTTAATGGTTTGGTTCGTAAGAATGTTATGCTTTGGAAAAACAAACTTGGAACGTATTTAGTGAGAAATAAAAGTTTTTTTAATTAAAAATAGTGATGGATGATTTTAAAGATAATTGAATGAGTTTTTAAACGTTTTTCATATGACAATAGTTCACTTCTTCAGTTTTCATGTTCATCCTTTCCTTAAATGCATCCTAGAAGACAAGTAGTGTATGCGCATTGCCGGTCGTATTATCGACTGAATTTATAGTAGAATTACCATCCAAGCATTTGTCAATATTTTGCTAGTTGCCGTTGGCCCGATGAAGAAGTCTCAAGTATTTTTTATATTTAATATATTTTGGACTTAAATAAGGGCCAGTTTTCATAAAAATGTGATGTGATGATATTTTATCTACCTAAACATCAAATTTGCATGCTGTAAGTATTTTAAATAATGATTTTCGGTAGCAATTTATATTGTCAAGGTTACTATTTATAGACCACTTGTTAAATAAAACATATTTATTCAATGCAAGGGACAATTAAAATGGTTAAGGAATAATGATGTTAGTTGCAAAGACACCTTCGCCCCGATTTTTGCCGCTGGCAAGGTCTACCCTACAACTTCAATAATAAACATTGTCAATATATTCTAAAAGAAAATACTTCAAAATGATATATTTTACTTTCTAGGGGTTTTCAAATGTTAAAATTTGTTTTAAAGTAGTTATATTTCACCTAGTCATAATATTTTTATTATACACTAGAATCTTGGATTAGAAACAGCTTCGGTGGTTACCTACAAATAGCCTTGATCATAAATCAGGGTAATATGACGTAAACAGTTAAGGTCAAATAAACTATTTTTGTTGGATTTTTGTGAAGGAAAATAAAGATGAATTTTTTACAGCAGAGGATTATTTAGGATTTTCATGCTTCTTCAACTAAAGAAAAACTATTCTTTTTAAATCTACAAAAAAATACATTTCTGATAAAGTACTTCAATTTTTCTATGAGTAGGTAAATTTTGGGTTAAAACCCAAATCTATCGACGCAATAATAAAAAAATAAAACTTTTATTTAATTAAATTACTTTCGTTTCAGTGATAAAATTCGTAGCTTTATTGAAAGATCGAGAAGTTCTATGCAAGTTTTTCTATTAAGAATTATTAATAGTGTACAATAAAAACAGTGTACAGGTTATTGGTATAAAATTCTTGATTAAATTCTTGAATTGGTAACAGTAATAAGCCAAACACTCAATAAATGCTCACGTACACTTTATTTTGCTTAATTTCATACATTTCTACGTTCGGTTATTAACTTTTGGTTATCTACTTTTCTTCAACATTTTAACGAGTCGTCACACAACTGAAATGAAGGCACCTCGCTAAAGACTAAAAACAAACTGACACGTATGCTGACAGATAATCGAGTTATCCGCTTAGGGCATTGCCCGCTTTTATCACTCCGCTACTGGTGGCGACGCGTTATTTACAAACTTTCCTCGACTTCGCGAGCTGAGAAACTCCAAAGACCAGCAGTTTGAAGAATTACTAAACCGGGGGAACCTCAATCGAGGTTCTGGTGTGTTCACCTGCATGACCAACAATTTTAATAGGGTAATCTGACAAATTTTTGGTTGCATCCCCTTGTTTGTCTTCTAAGCTATATAGAATGCTACTTCGTTTATCCCTTAATTTTCACTAATTCTGCAAAAGTCTATCTTTTTAATTAATTTATATCGCATAATAGAAGTTTTTATTGACACTTTTATAGATACAACATTTTCAAGTACGTATTTTTGTCTAACACATTCATATACGCAAAAGAAAAGTTCAATTTTCATATCTGAAATGAAAAGTTTTATGCATCAAGAGCTGATATGTTTTCGCGAATTCGGTTTTCTTACGTACCTTGAGCATGTGCTGGAAAATTTTTGGATGAGCAAATTACATTGAATTATTGTGCACTCAATAACGATGGCAAGTGAGCTGCAAATGTGTAGGGTAATTTAAAAGAAGAATAATTATAAAAGAATTAATCAGTTAGACACGCCGGGACCGCCGCGACCATAAACAATCTGGACATTAAAAATGTCGGACTTGACTCGATTGCCAGATTGCTCACTTTAAAGAGCAGAAGTAAAAATCTGGACAAGCTACTTTTAAGTAAATTAAAACGTTATTTTGATTACAATGCTTTATTCTGAACCTAAATAATTCTATGATTCATACGATACTATCGTAATAAATTCATAATCCTAGAAAAGAATCCTAGTGGCAATATTTAATTCGTCTGTCCCATACGTATATCGATTTTTTGTTTTTTAAGGTTATATCACTGTCACAGTTGAAACAGATATTTCAAAGCGGGAGTTTCAAATCTTAATTAGTAAAGGTGTTAAATTATTAAATAAAAAAAATTGATAGCTACTTTTACAGTTAAATTTTTACATATCATTAAAATAAATTAGAACCTTTAACGTAGCGTTTTATAAGTAAAAGCGAAACACTGTAATTTTTAAAATATTCCAACTTTACAAAGAACATTTTGCTTTTCCTTGAGGCTTTTTGATCTTAAAAAAGAGTACACAATGGAATTATGATTCTTTCCTTATTAGTTAAGCGTACTTAAAATCTAGATAACTTTCTTATGACATAGCAATTTACGATTAATTTAACTAGCTCTCGTAAATGGAATGAAATTGTTTAAACCGCAATGCTGAAATATTTAAAAAAAATTATAATGCAATTATACTACATACTTTTCATCAATCTCAGTTTTCACAATGGTATCAGTGATGAAGAAGTGACATACAGTATGCTTTGATTGGACCCTCTTCCTAAAACTTATTTTTAACTTGACCATTTTACTTTTTACGTAATTAAGATCAAAATTTAATGTTACACTGCTAGATTTGCGATGCAGCTCCCACATATATAAGTCTTTAGAATCGGTGGGATATAAGTATAGTGATTGCTTTTTCTTCCAAGGATTGCCTTGAATTTCCACGCCTAACGGTGTTCGAGTCATTCAAGGTTGTTTACAAAACTGTTCGACTCCAAATGACAAAATAAGTCTAACATTTACTTTCAAATATCATAATGCTTCAATGCTAACGATTTCTTTAATTAATTAAACAATGGATATTGCACTGCTACTCACGACTAGAGTAGCCAGTACATTATGTTGACCGTTTAAATTGCCCGTCTCAGACTGCGGTAGATCGCAAAGCGAAACACAGACCTACATGATCAGTCCATGACGACCCAATTAAACTTGGACTCATCTCGACATTTCTGTCTACTATTTTCATTTGCGAGCAAAATTTCCTATCGATCTTTCACGCTAAAATCACGTTCTCGAATTTACTACTCCAAGTCAATTTTAATGCTAAAGTTTATATTCCGATTAAACTATTTCAAACGCACTTTTCGACTAAACTGTGTTTAACACTTTTTAGTAAGCTATGTCTAATAGATCTTTTATTCTCAAAGTTACATTCTTAGTTAGATTATTTGACTGTGACGATTGCTACCAAACAAGCTGATATTGAATTACATTTGTCCACGATAGTTATCTATTCGCAGGTGTGAAAAACGTTCCATCATCCATCGTTTCACGTGTCGGCTTGCTGCCGACCGATAATTACAATCTACACACTTGTAAACCCCATATCCAAAATTTTTTAATAACGCAATGTTAAATAATTTACAAAACGCTAACCCCTTCCACTAACCTGGACTATTGAGTAGACCGCACTTTGCACTTATATTGAAGGCTGAAGAATAAGTGACATACCTTACAGTTTTCTCCGTTAATGTCCTTCCTTTTAACTTAAGGCTTCATGCCCAGACAATTTTGGGCCACTTATGGCTCTCTAGAGCCTGGTCAATTACCGGAAAAACAAAACGACCGAATTAACTGGTAAAAGAGTGTAACGAGCAAGCGCAATAGTGGTCGAAGATAGAGTGTCAGTCGAAGCGTCGACGTACAATTTTCTGGCGCGTCGAACCAAGGTCCGTACACAACGAACGGAACGTGATCGCAGCGAAAGTATGCGTTGGCACATTTATAATGTAGCGTCATCTAGTAACTCGCCATTTTCTATATGCAGTTCTATAAGACTGTTTGTAGTCTATGGCGAATCACTTCACTAATATGCGCTACGGGCACGACGCGAACACATTTCAGGCACACCTAATGTCTCTGGTGCGCTCTCAAAATTTCGGCTGTACGTGTGACATTTTGTCTCGAGATAATAACGCTTCTTGCGTTGCTGTATTTTTATCGAGTTGTCTTTCGTCCCAACCATCGGAGTAAGAGAGACTAGTGGTGAAATGTCACGTGAAGAGATGAGCAGCCACGCTCCTGCGTTAACTTGTTCATACAGGAGTTTCACTCTCTTTCCCCACTGGAGTGAGAAAGAGAGAGAGCAATAGTGACATGTACTGAGCGAAATAAACGACCACCCAGTGCTGATTCTGTAGTAATGTGTGTGTTGTATTATAACAGCTGTCATATTGTAAGTGAATTTTCTGTAGTGGAATAGTATTGTGGGTGGCGTGGTTTGACAGCCGGCAAAGCGGGGTCTGACAGTGCCTGGTGGAGAGTTAAAAAACAACGTTCGACGGCATAAGTGATGTTATATAATAAAGAAAGTTACCTTATAGTCTTGTCGACGGTTCAAAGCAGCCGAGATACAGTGCTTAGGCCTTAAGGGCTTCAAAAAAATATATATGTACATATATAAATTCTGTGGATGAATGTTCATATTAAAAATTTATCTAACATTCAAATAAACGAGCATTTTCTCACCTGTGCTTAACTTTATATATAAAATTTAAAATATATGCATATAGTTCTTCTAAAAACTCACACTGATCTGAACATCAGACGACGACACTGACATAGCGGTAGAATTAGTAACTTGAATTCGGTTTAGCACGGTTCTGGGACACGCAGTCATCCCCTACCCGGGCCAGATCGCCTAAAACCGATCTGGGCCAGATCGGTAATTGGTCAAAAATATAGCAATTTCTGCAGGGGTGATTTGAAAATATATGATATTCACTTAAGCAATGTTGATTAATTTCGGTATACACACACATATATATA
>JAUELO010425403.1:0-14162 GCA_032357855.1 Amphibolips quercusostensackenii | reverse complement strand
AAAATAAAAATAAAAATAAAAATAAAAATAAAAATAAAAATAAAAATAAAAATAAAAATAAAAATAAAAATAAAAATGAAAATAAAAATGATTAAACGATCATGTTAATAAATTAATAGACAATTTTTATCCTAAATGCTTTCAAAATTTTATTTTATAGAAATCAAAATAGTTTATCAGCCTTACTAAACTGCAGAATATTGTCAGCAGTCAACATTTAGCTTGGTTGTTAATAATGAAAATAAACAAATATATAAATTTTTGATTCCTTTGCTTAAATTAATTCCACTAAAATTTGAAGGTAAATTTTAATAATATTTTTCTGGGAAAAATGAAAGTAGAATATCTATTCAGTGACCTAAATTATTCATAACAATGATAATTGTTACTTGTTTACAATATTTTATAGTTTTATAAATTGAGTAAGCAACTTTGATACGTATTAGAAAGCAATGTATTTTTTTTTAGAAAAAAATAGTAAATATTATTTAGTTGTTTACTAAAATTATTTTAAACAAAAATAAATAATAAGTGTTAATAATATTTTGCAACAAAATAAGTTTGATAAGTTATTGGGATACGTGTAAGATGAAAAATAGTTTTTTTTACCGAAGAAAGTATAAAAATTTTTTATTTAGAACAAATATAAATCCTAACTGTTAATAATATTTTACATCAAAATAAAATCTATAACTTATTATAATGAACATAAAAAAAAAATTATATTTTATATCTTTTACCGTAAATTATTTATAACCAAGATTAATGTTAAGTGTAAAAAATATTTTGCAGAAAAATAAGTTTAATAACCTATAGCAATAAACATAAGACGAAAAATAATTTCTTTTGCTAAGAAAAGATAAAAATGTTATATTTTTTAAATAAAAATAATTATAGAAGAGATAAATATTAGGCGATAATAATTTTATAAGGTAAAATAAATCGCAATAGCTACTTTGAAATGCAATATAAACAATTCAAAAAAGCATTTTTATCAAAATTTTTTTATTTTAATTTTATAAAATTTATAAGACAATAATTAATCATTTCGAAATAAAAGCATTTGAAATTTAAAAAAATGAATTCAACGATGTATTTTTTGTTTTAATCAAAGAATTTTGAATTTGAATGATTTTAAAATAAAATTTTAAAAACAGGATAATTTGAGAACGTCAAAAATCGAATATTTTTGGATCAGAATTTTGAAAATTAAATTATAAAAAATTTAAAGAAACAAAAATTATATCGTTTCTAATATAAAGCTTTCAAAATTGAATAATAAGACATTTAAAACTTTGGAATTCAAGAAATTTTGAGTCCAAAGCGATTAAAAGTAGACAATTAAAAATTAGAAAATAAATTAAATGCTTATAAGTCTTCTAAATTCTAGAATTTTTAATTTGTTGTTAATACAAAAAATTATTACAAAGCACTAGAGTTGATTTAACAATTTTTTTTAGTAAAAAAAAATTCACCGTCATCTTCATGGTTCGAAATGAAAAAATTTTCAATTATAAATCTTTGAAATTAAATTATTTTGAAAAAACATTAAATATAAAAAGTTATTTTGAATGGTTAACATTAGAAATGAATAAGATTATACTATAAAATGTTGAAACTTAAACTTTTTAATATTATTATTATTCATTTTTAAAATTTTCCAATTAAATATAATTTGGTTATAAATGATTAATATTTCTAAATCTTTAACTAAAAATTAGAAAATTTTAAGATACTATATTAAAATTTTTCTTAAAGTTTACGAAACAAGATTGCTTTGTAAGATGCTAATTTTTTAAATTACACAATTTTAAACCTTTTAATTTAAAATTTAAGAATTATAAAATTTTGAAATTTTAAAAATTTGTAACTTTAAAAATTTAAAATTATAAAAATTTAAAAGATTCAATAGTGAAATTGTCCTGACGTTATTATTATTTCAATTTGAAAGTACAACATTGTAAAACTTGAAAGTGAAAAAGGCTAAAAAATAAGAGAAAAATAAAAATTTTTGAACAAAATATTTTTGAATTTTCACTTTCAAAGCAGAAAAGATCCAGTGATTTCAAAGATTTTAAAATAAAAAATTTTATTATTCCAAAAAAATCACTGTCCTTTTTACTGTTTAAAATTAAACAATTTAAAAATTTGTGTTCAAATTAGAGTAACAAATTCAGTGTTTCTTTAAATGTGAATAAAATTCCTATTAACAGCTTGGTTACAAATATTAAGAATTCTATTCAAAATATCGAAGAAGAAGATTTAAATTTTATGATTTGAAAAAATGATACTTAAGTAGTTTCAAATCATAATATTATAAATAAAATTAAAAAATTTAGAAACATCTGTCAAGTTAGTTAAACAAATTCAGAAGGAACATAAAAATATAATATTTGTAGAAGGCGATAAGGACAATTGAACTGTTGTCTAGTTAAAATTAGCCTGTGTGTCTAACTCTGTAATACCCACGATCTTTAGTTCCAATAAATAAGGACTACTGAGCTAGTCAAGCAACGTCTGACCATAGTGTCTCGTACTACTGACTGCTTACGGTACCATACCAGTTGCGCAGTAGTCGACGCTGTTATGGTCAGACACTGGGTTGTCTTTAACGTCCGCGCGCTATATACTTCAATGACCCTGAGACGCTGGAAACCTCAGTTTTCCACTCGGTTTAGTCGAGTCCACATCAGGACGCTTAGCTTCGTCCAATTTCAGTCCAAGACCGAGAATCGGTTCGCCCACGACCCGCGGGATCGAATCCCTTAGGACCGGCCGCTGGAGTCGAGGGACGGATCCAAAGGTACTCCTAATTCCTAAACCTTTTTTTTTATGAAGTAGAAAAATACTTTTCACAAAATATAACAGAAATTGCAGGTCTAGCAGATCTGGCGATTTTCTATTTTATCACGGTAACAAAATATGACACTATAGTTCAGAATATTTAGAAGCTTTTCATTTTTCAACTTTAAGAACAATTTTTCATTTCTTTATTTGAAAATGTAACTATTAGGTTATAAATTTCTTTTAAAATTAAAAATTTGGTTGAAAATTCAGGTATTTTGTTAAAAATTGATCTTTTTAGTTAAAAATTCAAGTCTTTGATTAAAAATAAGTTTTCTTATCGAAAATAAGTATTTAAATAGAAATTTACCAATTATTTTTTTCGTCAAGAATTTATCTTTTTTGATAGACATTTAATGTTATTAATCAAAAATTTATCCGTTTGTTCAATTATTTAATTATCTGTTTAGAAATTTATCTATTTTTTTTTTAATTTGTATTTTTTGGGTTAAATATTTAACCAGCTCGTTAGAAAATTATTCTTATTGGTTTAAAATTCATCTGTCAGGTTAGAAATAAATCTAATATTTTTTTACGTGTTTTCAAACAAATTACACTTTTTGTTGTTTCTAGCTTAAATAAGAACTGAATTAATAGCATCCAATAAGAAAATCCAACTATTTTTCGTTAGACGTTAATTTTTAATTATTTCAAAAGTCTACAACTTTATTTTTAGTTCGGAATTTATCTCGTTTGTTAAAAATTTTTTTTTTTAAATTCAATTCTTTTTTTGAGAAAGCAACTATTTTGGTGAGAAGTCATCTTTTTTGGTTAAAAATTCAACTACTTGGTTCAAAGTTTTTCGTTTTTCGATGTAAATTCATTAATTCAGTTGAAAATTCATCTTTTTCATTTAAAATTAAACTATTTAGTTCCAAATCATTATTTGCTAAGAATTAATTTTTCTGGCACAAAATATAATTTAGCCATGTTTGGTTGAAAATTTATTTGAATTAGTTGAAAATTCAACTATGTAAAAGTGTTAATAATAATAAAAAGTGTTTAACTTAAAAATTCATCCCTCTGCTTAAAATGTAATTATTTGGTGGAAAATTATTTTTTTTGCTAATTGACTTTTCCAACTCAAAATATAATCATTTCATTTTTGGTTGAAAATTGATATTTGTAATTTATCTTTTTAAATAAACTCAATCATTTAAATAATTTGCCTTATTTAAATTTACATGATCAAAAATGCTTCTTTTTGGTAGAAAATTAATATTATTTCCTTAAAAATTAATCCCTTTGGATAAAAATGGCAACTATTTTGCTGAAAATTCTCTTTTTTTTTGCTTAGCAATAATTTTATTGATTAAAAATGTAACTCTTCCATTTTAACATAAATATGTTTTAGGCACGAGGGTTCGGCGAAAAATCGAATGGAAAAATGTAAAACGCTGACGTCAGCATCTATTACGTGATCGCCTCCAACATATCAATGTTATCACAGTTTTGCTTTACTTGTACAAAAGAAAATTTTATCTAAAATTGTATGAAACAAAAAAAAAGTGTGTGGAGAAGAGAAAGGGTAAATGTTTAAAAGGGGAAAAAGGAACAAGGAAAAGAGTAATAGGAAAAGAGAAGAAGGGAAAAGGAGAAGGAAGAAAAGGGGATAAGGGAAACGGCGAAAGAATAAAGGGGTAAGAGAAAAGGGGGAAGGGAAATGAAAAAAGGGGTTAAGAAAAAGAGAAGGAGGTAAGGGGATAGGGAAAATATGAAAGAGAAAAAGAAAGGAATAGGAAAAAAGTGCAAGCGGAAGGGGAAAATTAAATTAAGAAAAGGGGAAATGGTAGAGGGAAAAAGAAATATTCATATTCATGTTATCTCGGTTTACCTTTACTAGGACAGAGGAGAATTTTATCTAGAAAATGTATAAAACAAAAAAACAGTGTGTGGAAAAGGAAAAGGGGAAAAGGAAAGAAAGAAAAGAGTAATGGCGAAAGAAAAGAGAGAAAAATTAGACAGGAGAAAAGGGGAATGGCGAAACGGCAAAAAAACAAAGTGCAAAAGGGGTCAGAAAAAAGGGGAAATAGGGAAAGGGGAATGAAAAACGGCAGGACAGGAAAAGGGGATAGAAAAAAGGGAAGAAAGTAAAGGTGAAAGAGAAAATATGCAAGGGAAGAGGGGAAAAGCGGAAAGGAAAAATAAGGAAGAAAAGGGGAAGGCGAAAATCAAAGAAAGGAAGAGGTAAGAAGAGAGGGAAGAAGAGATAAAAAGAAAGGAAAAAAGGGAAAATTTTGACACACAAGCGTATATACAAATAAGCACACGCATGAATACATAAAAAAGGGAAAATAGGAAAAAGGAAAGAAGAAATTGGAAAAGGAAACCAGCAGAAGATGAATGAAAAAAGGAAAAATGGAATAAGGACATAGGAGAAAAAGAGAAATAGAAAAACAGCGAGAGACCAAAGGGAAATAGGGGCGAGAAAAGAGAGAAATTGTAATGAGAAAATGGGGGAAGGGGAATGAAAGAAGGCAGAATAGAGAAAGGGGATAAGAAAAATAAAAAAAGCTAAGGGTAAAGAGAAAATAGAAAAGGGGAAAGAGAAAAAGAAAAAAAAGAGGTAAGTGATAGAAAATTAGAACAATTAAAGAAAAAAAAGGGGAAAAGAGAAAAAGGGTGAATTTCGACACACACACACATTATACGAATAAGCACACGCACGCACATTCAGAAAGGGGAACGGGAAAGTAGGAAAAAGAAAAATGGTAATTGGAAAGAGGATAGGAAATGGGGAAAGGGTAGCCTCCAACCTATTAATGTTATCACGGTTTTGCTTTACTTGTACAGCAAAGAATTTTATCAAAAAAATTTATAAAAGAAAAAAACGGTGTGTGTTGGAAAAGGAAAGGGAAAAGGGGACAATAGGCAAGGAAAGAGGGAAAAAGGAGACAGGAAAAAGGAGGAAAGGGGAATGAGAAAAAGGAGAAGGGAGAAGAGCGAAGGAAAAAAGGGGTGCGGAAAGAAAAAAAAGGAAGTAAGAAAAAAAATGGGAAGAGGGGGAAGAAGAATGAGAAGAAGGCATAATGAAAATAAAGAATAGATAAGATGAAAGAGGAAATAGGAAGAGTGAAAAGCGGAAGAAGGAAAGAAGAAATGGAAAAAGAGAAAAAGGTAGAAAAGGAGAAAGAAAAAAAGTAAAGGGGCAAGGGGAAAAAAGGGAAAAGGGGAAAAAAGAGGAAAAGGGGCAAATAGAAAGGGAAAGGGTAAAAGGTGAAAACAGGAAAGGGAAAAAGGTGAAAAGGGGGAAATGTTAAAAGGTAAAAAGGGGAAATTTTGACACACATGCAATAACACACGCATAGAGAAAGGGAAAAGTAGGAAGTGAGAAGAGGAAAAAGGGGGAAGAAAACGTGGAAAAAGAAAAGGGAAGAGGAATAAATGTGAAAAGAGTCAATTTCGATGCACACGCATAAACACACGCATACAAAAATAGAGAAAGGAAAAATGGAAAAGTAGAAAGTAAAAAGAGTGAGGAGAAGTGAGAGAGAGAGAGAGAAAAGGGGTAATAGGAAAAGGAGAAAAGGAGAAGAAGAAAAAATTAAAAGAAAGACACAGAAAAAAGAGAGGTGAAGCGAGAAAGGCAATAGAGGAAAAGGGAAAGGAGAAAAAAGGGAAGAGGTAATTGAAAAGAGGGCAGAAAATGGGTAAGGAAAAGGGAAGCCACTTACATATTCATGTTATCACGGTATTGCTTTACTTTTGCAGCAGAGAATTGTATACAAAAAATCTATAACATAAAAAAAAGTGTCGGAAAGGAAAAGGGGAACAGGGAAAAGAGGAATGGGAAAAGTGGAAAAAGAGACGGGGGAAGAGAGAAAATGGGAAGAGGGCAAAGGGAAGAAGAAGACAGGAAAAAGGGGAAAAGGGAAATGGAAATAAGAAAAATGGTGAAGAGCAAAGAGAAAAAAGGGTAACAATAGAGGAAGCAGTAAAGGAAAAAATTAAAAAGAGGAAATGGGAAAAGAGAAAATAGGTGAGGGGAAAAAGAAATGGGAAAAGAGAAATATTTAAGGGCTAAGAGAAAATAGTAAAAGAAATGGGTAAGGGAAAGGGAAGCCTCTTACATATTCATGTTATCGCGGTATTGCTTTACTTTTACAGCAGAGAACTTTATTCAAAAAATCTATAAAATAAAGAAGAGTGTCGGAAAGAAAAAGGAAAAGGGGAACAGGTAAAAAAGGAATGGGAAAAGGGGACAGGGAAAGAGGGCAAAGAAGAAAAGGAGACAGGGAAAAAGGGGGGAAAGAAATAGGAATAAGGAAAACGGTGAAGAGCAAAGAGAAAAAAGAGTGAGGATAAAGGAAAAAGAAAAGGAAGAAATTAAAAAGAGGGAATGGAAAAAGAGGAAATAGGTGAGAGGAAAGAAAAATGGGAAAAGTAGAAATAGGTAAGGGCAAAAGAAAAAATAGTAAAGAGAAAAGGGTGAAAAGGAAAAGGGGATGAGAAAAACAGGAAAAGGGAAAGAAGAAAGGGTTTCAGAGAGAAAAGGGAAAAAGAAATGGTGAAAGGGGAAAGGGAAACTTTCGACACACTCATAAAAATACGCATACATACATAGAGAGAGGGGAGAGTAAAAAGTAAGAAGGGGTACAGGAAAAGAGGAAAAAGGGGAATGGAAGCATGAAAAGAGGAAAAGGGTGTTAAGAAAAAGGGGAAGGGAATAATAGAAAGGGAAAAGAGTGAGAATGGGAGAGGATAAAAGGTGAAAAAAAGAAGGGGAGAAATGTAAAAAGGGGAAAAGAATAAATTTCGACATAAAGGCATAAACACACGCATACACACCTAGAGAAAGAGTAAATGGGAAAGTGGGAAGTGAAATGGGGGAGGGGGAGTGAAAAAGGAAAAAGATAAAAGAGGAAAGGGGAAATTAGTAAAAAGAAAAAAGTGTATAAGGAAAAAAAAGGAAGAGGGGAAAGGAGAAAAAGGAAAAGGAGAAAAAGGAAAAGGAAAAGGGCAGAAGAAAAAAAGTAGGGAAAATGAGGAAAGTGGAAGTAGGGGAAATTAGGGCAAGGAAAATTAGGGGAACTGAGGAGAAATGAGAGGTGAATAAGTAGAGGAAGTAAGATATATGAGGGAGGGGAAGTAGGGGAAGTGAAGGGAATTAGAGGAAGTGATGGGAAGTGAAAAAGAGTAGTGAAAGAGGGTAGTAAAGGAACTGAATGGTGGGCTTGTTGGGTAGTGCGGTGGAGTAGGAGAGGAAATGTAATGTCTGGAGAAGGAAAGTATGGAAAGGGGAGTGTTAACTAAGGAATTATGAAGAGGGAAAGTAGAGGAGAAAGAAATTCGGAAAGGGTGGGTAAGCTAAGGGTGCAGATAGGGGTGGAGGATGGAGAGGGAAAGTAGAGGAAGTAGGGTAATAGGGAGGGTGGAGTATGGGAGGGGGAGGTTTGAAAGACTTAATAGGCTACGAAACCCTTTCTTGTGGGCACTCGTCGCACACTTTGGGAAGTCTTATTATTCTTTTTTTTTTTACAAAAAATACCAACTTTTGACGGAAAACTTCCAAATTGTAAATTTTGTTTTAAATATATTTTTTGTTTAAAATAACCGATCATTTGTGAAAAATGTGAAAACATAACCTAAAATTATGCTACTATTTTTTAATTTCTTTGAAATCCAATATGAATTTTTATTTAATACAACGATTTTTGGTGTAAAATGCGAAAAATGATAAAAATTGTACAAAAATAGTGAATTTAATGACTATGAATGACAATCTGAAGAAAAATGATAAATTGCAAAATCTTATGATTTTTTAAATTAAAAATACCAATTTTCGACGAAAATCTGTAAACTTTGTAACTTTTATTATTTTATTCAAAAATCATCATTAGTTGAAAAATTAAGAAAATTATTTGAAATCTAATAATTTTATATTAAAAATATCAATTATTCTCGACAAAACACACTTAGGTAACATAAAAAAAGTGGTTCCTAAATGTAAATCTTCTTTTAAACCTAATGTTTTTTGCCTAAAATAAGCGATTTCCGGTGAAAATGATTAAGCCTAAATTGTACCTTGAATTGTTCTTTAATAATTCTTTACTATAAATAGATACTTCTGACGTAGAACGTAAAAACAAAAAATTAAAAATTTGTGTACCTTTAAAATATAATTTTTGAAATTAAAAATGACAGTTTCCGAAGGAAAACAAGAACATAATCAATTTTAAATGAGAAACACCAACATAACCTAGAATTGTTAAAAAAAAATATGGATACTCTTTAAAATGTTATTGATTTTCTAATAAAAATTTTAATTCACGTGAAAAAACATTTAAACTGTCAATTTTATTATTTTAAACAAAATCCATTGGATTTAACTTTAACGATTTTTTTCAATACCACGTTCTGGTTCTAATTTTTTATTAAAAATACTCATTTTAGATTTAAAACGCTGACATAACCAAAAATTGTTAAAAATAGTTGAGTGTAAAAGCAAAAAATATGAGAAGAATAATTTTTAATACAAAATGAGAATTTAAAAAAACTATTTTTTATTTACTTTTATTGTTTATTTGCTTTAAGGTTATATAAATATAATTTTCCTAGGTTTCCGAGAAAATTCAAAAAGATTTTTCAAGATTTCAGATGTGTCGAAAAAGTATCTAGAAAATTTCTAAGTTTTTTTTTTATTTTACAGGACTTTACAAAGATTACTATAAATACATATTTGTGGCGAAAATCGTAAAAACAACCACAAATTGGAAATTTGTGAATCTTCTTTGTAATATAATTTTTGAAATTAAAAATGCCAGTTTCCGAGGGAAAACAAGAACATAATAAATTTTAATAAAAAAACATCAACATAACCTTATATTGTTTTAAAAAAATATGAATACTCTTTAAAATGTTATTAATTTTTTAATACCAATTTTAAATTTCCGTGAAAAAACACTTAAATTGTCAATTTGATTATTTCAAACAAAATCCATTGGATTTAATTTTAACGATTTCTTTTAATACCACGTTCTGGTTCTAATTTTTTATTAAAAATACTTATTTCAGATTTAAAACGCTGACATAACTAAAAATTGTTAAAAATAGTTGAATTTAAAACCAAAAAATATAAGTTCTCAACAAATAATATAATAATTTATTTTATTTTAAATAGCTGCAATTTTAATAGAAAAAAATTTAATTTCTAACAAAAGAGTTGAATTTTCAAATCGAAAATACGAATTTTCAACCAAAAAAGATTTCTGAAGCAAGAAAGAAAAAGTTTAAGCAAATTATAACTTAAAGAGAAGAATAATTTTTAATACAAAATGAGAATTTCAAAAAACTATTTTTTTTTATTTTTATTGTTTATTTGCTTTAAGGTTATATAAATATAATTTTCCTAGGTTTTCGAGAAAATTCAAAAAGATTTTTTAAGATTTCAGATGTGTCGAAAAAGTATCTATAAAATTTCTAATATTGTTTTTTATTTTACAGGATTTTACAAAGATTACTATAAATACATATTTGTGGCGTAAATCGTAAAAACAATTGAAAATTGGAAATTTGTGAATCTTCTTTGAAATAAAATTTTTTAAATTAAAAATGCCAGTTTCCGATGAAAAACAAGAACATAATCAATTTTCAATGAAAAATACCAAGATAACCTAAAATTGTTTTAAAAAATATAAATACTCTTTAAAATTTATTGATTTTCTAATAAAAATTTCAATTTACGTGAAAAAACACTTAAATTGTCAATTTTAATATTTTAAACAAAATCCATTGGATTTAATTTTAAAGTTTTTTTTAATACCTTGTTCTGGTTCTAATTTTTCATTAAAAATACTTATTTCAGATTTAAAACGCTGACATAACCAAAAATTGTTAAAAATAGTTGAATTTAAAACCAAAAAATATAAGTTCTCAACAAATAATATAATAATTTATTTTATTTTAAATAGCTGCAATTTCAATAGAAAAAAAATTTAATTTCTAACAAAAGAGTTGAATTTTCAAATCGAAAAGACGAATTTTCAACCAAAAACGATTTCTGAAGCAGGAAAGAAAAAAAAAGTTTAAGCAAATTATAACTTGAAAAGAAGAATAATTTTTAATACAAAATGAGAATTTAAAAAAATGATTTATTTTTTTAGTATCATTGTTTATTTGCTTGAAGGTTATATAAATATAATTTCCCTAGGTTTCTTGAGAAAATTCAAAAAGATTTTTTAAGATTTCAGATGTGTCGAAAAAGTATCTAGAAAATTTCTAATATTTTATTTTTATTTTACAGGATTTCACAAAGATTACTATAAATACACATTTGTGGCGTAAATCGTAAAAACAACCAAAAATTGAAAATTTGTGAATCTTTTTTGAAATATAATTTTTTAAATTAAAAATGCCAGTTTCCGAGGGAAAACAAGAACATAATCAATTTTCAATGAAAAACACCAACATAACCTAATATTGTTTAAAAAATATGAATACTCTTAAAAATGTATTGATTTTTTAATAAAAATTTCAATTTACGTGAATTAACATGAAAAAAGACTTCAATTGTCAATTTTATTATTTTAAACAAAATTCATTGGATTTAAATCTAACGATTTTTTTAATAACACGTTCTGGTTTTAATTTTTTTATTAATAACACTCATTTCAGATTTGAAATGCTAATATTACTAAAAATTGTTGTAAATAGCTCAATTTAAAAACAAAGAAGATGCATTCTTAACGAATAATACAATAATTAATTTCAATCTAAATATTTGCAATTTTAATAGAAAAAAATGAAAGTTCTAACAAAAGAGTTGAATTTTCAAATCGAAAAGACGAATTTTCAACCAAAAAAGATTTCTGAAGCAAGAAAGAAAAAGAAAGTTTAAGCAAATTATAACTTAACGGGAAGAATAATTTTCAATACAATATAAGAATTTAAAAAAAGTATTTATTTTTTTAGTTTTATTGTTTATTTGCTTTAAGGTTATATAAATATAATTTCCCTAGGTTTTCGAGAAAATTCAACAAAATTTTTTAAGATTTCAGATGTGTCGAAAAAGTATCTAGAAAATGTTTAAGATTTTTTTTTTATTTTACAGGATTTTGCAAAGATTTAGAAACAATTGAAGTTAATTTAAGACATATTTAGGAATTTTCGACGTTTGGAAGAATTTTAAAATATTTTATAAATTTTCGAAAATCTTTCGAATTTTTAAAATACTTGAAATTCTTCAAAAGTCTTTAAAATCTTAAATATCTTTTTAACTGATTCCATTTGTTCATAAAATTGTCTTAAAATCTTACGGATTCATTTCTGACAATTTTAGAAACCATATTATTTTTACGCTTATTTTACTGTCAGAAATTATTATTACCTTACAAATCTATGCATTAGGAACGTGAGCGCAGAAACCGCTAGATGCCGACACAAGCAAAATATTAAATATTATTTACATTCTTATCCTAAATCAGACGGTATTAATTTATTAGTTTTATGTGAAATTTCATTTCGCCGGATTTTATCAAATCTCCACGTTTTGAGACCCCCTGAGTTAGAATAACCGGTTATTACGTAATTTATCTAATTTTTTCCAGTTATTATTCAAATCAATCCACATATAACGATAATCCTTACGTAATACTTAAAATACATTAATTTTAACAAAATTTGAATTTCGAACATTTTGAAAATAGCACACTCAATAAATTAGGCCAAAAATTGCATTTTTTTATAATTATTAACAAGGACGAGTAGACATTGTAAAAGAATTAAATAAATGATTGACCAATTTGATTTCAAATCAGGCTGAGATACTTAACTTAGGGTGTCAGAATAATTTGGTATTCTGATATATATTTCTATATTGAAAATAAAGGAACACATATTATACAGTATAATTCATTTTTTTTTATTTGTTACAATCATTCAAAGATTACCTGCGAATTCACAAAAAGTGGCAAAAAGCTTTTTCATAATGCAGTTTTTTCCGAAGTGTAATTTTTGGTAAACTACTGCTTTGTATTGAAACTTTTTTTTTAATTAATTTTTTGTTTTTTGTTCAGAGAAACATCAAAACCTGCAAGAAAAAAAGTTTCGAAAAGTGTTTATATATGTACTATCTAGAAATGTTATTTTAAAAAAGGTTCTTGCTCTTTTGTTATATCTTGCATCATTTACGAAAAGAAATTATATAAAAAAAATTCCGGTTTTGAAAATGGTCCCAAAAATATAGAAAAAAAAGCAAAGGTTAGGGATTTTCAGGAAATCTTTCTAATTTTTTTCATTAATATTTGAAAAAACTAAATAGAAGATTTTAAGGGAAAATCCCACCTTTTTTATTATTTCCAATATTTTTCCAAAGTTTCTGCTAATATAAAAAGGCATCCTATCCGTTCTTTGCAAGCTAAAAAATTTTGAGGTCAGGATTTCTTAAAATTATTATTTTTAATTCTTTCTCGTAAATAATGGGGGATATCACAAAAGAGTAAGATAAAGAACAAGAAACCTTTTGGTACCCTTCTGTGATTCAGATACAAATGCGAAAATTCGATTTTTCCACAATAATTTTTTTTCTTAGGTGAAGCAGTACTTTATGAAATTTTGTCATTTTTTAAATTTTGCAATTTTTTAAAAAATCAGTTGCAAGATGTGAAAGTTCCCACGTCGAAAAAAAAATTCTAACACCTTTGATCGTTTGGAAAATACTGCATTTTGAAAAAATATCTGTTATCCAATGAGGCTAGAATTTAAAAATTCAAATAAAGTTCAAGATGTCGGTCAATTTTATATCATAAAAAAATAGTTTATTTCTTCAGTTTTGCATAAAATCATTAAAAATTTTGCTGGAAATATAATATTGAATTTAGAAAGCAAAGGATGGTAAAAATAAGTTTAAGACATTTAAAAAAATCCAATTAGGGGGCCACTCGAATTTTCAAAATTGTTTTACTTTCATACTTTTTAATAAAATGGTCCTAGACTTTGACAGAAAATTAAGATTATCCTAAAGCATGTTTTGTTGATATTAGACACTTAAAGAGGAATCCCAAAATAAACCGAAAATCCGCCCTTTTTTTGCGCCCAACGTAGTTTTTGAAGGAAAGAACATAAATTGACGCAACAAAGCTCAAAATAATCATCAATGCATGCTGTAACCAGGCTTGTCATTAGTTTATCCGAGAACCGAAAACTACCCCTATCATAAGGTGGGAACTACACCAGTACCATGAAAGTAGGTGAAATAGTATCTAATACACGGAAAAAATGTGTCATATGAAAATTGTGGAATTAGTCCAGGAATCTTAGACGGGTACCAAAATGTTAGAGATCTTGAATGACTTTTAATAAAAGATTTCAAACTTTTCAAT
>JAUELO010425302.1:0-14164 GCA_032357855.1 Amphibolips quercusostensackenii | reverse complement strand
CTAAAGACCCTTTATATGCATTAAGGCTCAAGCAGGCAGTGGTAGAATTTTCATGGCAGCACATTCAAATAAATTTTTAAAGAACATGAAAAAAAACAGTTAAAAAAAATCAAAAATGTTTAAAATAAAAAATGGTGCTATTCTACTACGACATCCACGTCCCTGGTCCTGGGACAAGCTGAAAGTGGTTTTTTAGCAGAAATCCAATGTCACATATTTATTTCTATGTATGAACAAAATTACCATCTTACGCATGGCAAACTATGATATACTCGCAGTAACAATCACAAAACGTTATTTTAAGATATCTTGAGTATGAAATTAGCTAATTTTAATGTAGGTGGTTTTGGCAACTATAAATAGTTATCTACAAACACAATTAAACCTTTTTTATATCTATTTTAATCGAACCTATCGATTCTTGAGGGGCATTGTGAGTTAGAAAAGACATTAGTTAAAGGCATCTTAGACGCGGTGAATTTAATGCACTGACGGTAGTTATTGGGTGTTGTTAAATATTACTGCAGAAATGGTGATATTAACAGCTGATATAAGGTTCTTTACATGCGCTAGGGATGATTCTTGGAGATAGCTCAATATTACAGCAACAATGGAGTATTAGTTAGAGTCTTGGTAAGGTGCCCGTGATGATTATTTGTAACTTAGATTGTTTAGCCGGTTTTAGATAAAAGTAGCTGAAAATAGGTTAGTTTAATGTTCTAGAATTTTTTTGTGGTTGTTGTACTTCATTGTGTGGACGGGGATATTAGAATCTTGGGCGGTAGCTTAAAGGATTATTTTTCACTTTATATTGTTTTGGCTGTTTAAGGTAATGTCATCTGAGACGGGAATTGTCAAATGTGCTAGGGGATGTTTTTGTTTTTGTTAAATATCATTGTGTAGATAAGGATACTGACAAGCGTTTTAGAGTAGGTGCGTGGGGCAATCATTCTTTAGTTAAGATTTTTTTTTATGTTTTACTTAAAGACAGTTAAGACGGAGTTCGCTAAATGTACTAAAGGTTTTTACTGGGGCTTGTTGAACATTGCTGCATAGACAAGTACATTGTGATCTAGACTTTTAGGAAGGTGTCTGGTTTGACTTTTCTTTAGTTGAATTTTCTTTGTTAGATTTATTTAAAGGCAGCAAAGATGAGGCTCGTTAAATGTGATTGTTTTTGGGGGTTTCTGTATATTACTAAAGCAATGGCGATAATAACTATTGAGACTTGAGAAGGTAATGATTTTTTTAGTGATTTCTTTCAATTTTGAATTGTTTTGGCTATTTTAGTTAAAGGCAGGTGAAACAGGGTTCATGAAAAGTACTAGGCTTCCATTTTTGTTTTTCTGAACATTACTGTTATGATGAGGATATGAAGTGGGATTTTCTGAAAGGGTATTAGGGTTTCATATTTTTTATTTAAATGTTTTGGCTTGTGTAGTTGTAGGCAGCTAAGCCAAGGTTTGTTTAATGTATCAGGGTTTGTTTTTTGGGGTTGCTTAAAATTACTCTAGAGATGAAGGTCATACAGTCTTGAAAAGTGACTAGGGTGATTATTTGTTGACTGAATTTTTTTCTCAAGTTTTAGTTAAAGGTAGGCAAAACAAGGTTCGTCGAATGTGCTAGGGTTTGTTATTTGGTATTGCTGAATATTTTTGTGTAATATAAGGATACAGACAAGACTTTTCAGTAAGTGCTAAGGGCGATTATTTTCCATCACATTTGTTTGGCTGTTTCACTTAAGGACAGCTGAGACGGGTTTCGTTAAATGTCTTAAAGGTTTTTATTTTGGCTTGTTGAATTTCAATGTGTAAACAAGCATATGAACTAGGCTTTTAGGAAGGTGTCTTGTTTAACAATTTTTTGAAAATTGTTTTTGGATGATTTAGTAAAAGGCAGCTGAGATGTAGTTCGTCAAATGTAATAGGCGTTGCTCTTGGAGATTTTCGCATATAACTAAGGTGATGGCAATATTAACTAGAGTCTAGAGAAGGTGATTATTCTGGTGGTAATTATTTTAAATTTCGAATTGTTTTAGCTCCTTTAGTTAACGGTAGCTAAGAAGGGGTTCATTAAATACAGCAGAATTTGTTTTTTGGTTTCCTAACCTTACTGTAGGGATGAGGATATGAACTTGGACTCTGAGTGGGTGTTTTGGTTGAATATTTCGAAATTAAATTTTTGTCTGTTACAGTTATAGGCAGCTGAGATAAGATTTGCTGAATATGATGTGTGTTATTTTTAGGGGTTTCTGAATATTACTGAAGCGATGGCGACATTACCTACCGAGACTTGAGAAGCTAATTACTTTCGTGGTGACTTTTTACAAATTCAAATTGTCTTGGATCTTTTAATTAGAAGCAGTTGGGAAGGGGTTCATAAAATGTAGTAAGGTTTGTTTTTTAGTTTGCAAAAATTACTGTGAAGATGAGGATATAAAATGTAGTTTTTTAAGTGTGTTTGGGTTATATATTTTTAATTCGGATTTTTTGCCTATTGTAGTTTAAAGCAGCTGATCCCAGGTTTGATAATTGTAGCAGAAGCTATTCCTGGGGGCTTCTGTATATTACTGAGACGATTGCAATATTAATTAGTCTTAAGGAGGTGATTATTATGGTGGTGATCATTTTTATTATCAAACTGTTTTGGATCTTTCAGTTGAAGGCAGATGGAACGGTGTTCGTAAAATGTACTTGGGTTTGTTTTTTGGCTTTGCTAAACATTACCATGGGAATAAAATATGAATTTGGATTTTTGTAAGGGTGTTTGGGTTAAATATTTTTCATTTATATTCACTTGGCCTTCGTAGTTAGAAGATGCAAAAACGGTGTTTGTTGAATGTGCTAGGTGTTGTTTTTGGGGGTTTCTTGATATTACTGAGCTGATGGCGATATGATCTAAAGTCTTTAGAAGGTAATTATTTTGGTGTTAAACATTTTCAATTTAAAATTTTTTCAGCTGTTAAAGTTGAAAGCAGGTTAGATGATGTGCGTTAAATGTACTAGGATTTGTTTTTCAGTTTGCTAAATATTGCTTTGGGGATGATGGTATGAACTCGGATTTTTCAACGCAGTGTTTGGGTTCAATATTTTTAATTAAAATTGTTGTTTCTTTATTTAACAGCAGCTGAAACGGTATATGTTGATTGTAGCAGGGTTTTTTTCGGGATTGCTGTAAATTACTGTAAAGATGAAGATGCTACAGTCCTGGGAAGGTGGCTGAAGCAATTATTTTTTATTGAATATTTTCTAGCTGATTTTGTTGACAGTTTAGAAGGGTTTGCCTAAACACTATTTCTTAAGTCAATCATTAACTTCTAACTAATCTTTATTTTGTTTTTATTTAATATTTATATTTTTATTAAGGGTTTGATGCTAATATCATGGGTTGTGTCCTATAGCTCTCAGAGTGTATGGGTGGACAAAACGCAGTTGTCCAGTAAGGATATAAAGTTAAAACTTTTTTAGCATTTTCCAATCAAGTACAAATATTTATTGAAATTAAATCCAAGAATCGCACGCTTAAGAAAAAATCAGAATTTTTCAAAAACGTTTTTATAGTTTTCAGAGTGCGCAGTTGCACAGGATGCAGTTTTCCGATAATAATATTGAGTCAAATATTTTTCTTGTATTATTTGTCATTAATTACAAAAAAGGACAGTACTTAAATTACGTAACATTTTAAGAAGGTGGAAGGGAGGAATCGAGAGATTATGTAACGATTTGTTACCAAGGGGGGGTCTTCATTTATGTACATTTTGTTGTTGAAAAGTTAAAATTAAATTTTTTCTGAATTGAAATCAAACCATTTTTTTTTACTCGTACATTTTTTTAATTTCTAGTAGAAAGTTGCAATTATTAATCAAACATTGTAAAAATCATTTGCCTTGAATAAAGATAAACTTGAGTGACTAAAGAAATTAATTTTTGTTATATATTGCACTTTACAGTTAGCGATAAAATACGATTTAAAAATAGTTTTCTAAATATCACCCCCATAAGTCTGCTTTATAGGGTGCTAAGAAACAAGATAAGTAAAAAACTGGGTTTTGCGAGTTTTTGGCGCTAATTATAAATATTTGCGGTTTTTTTTAAGATTGTTTCTCATACATAAAATACTACTTTCCACTGATTATTAGATAATCATATACATTTTTTAAACAAATTATTATTGTTTTTAGCAATTGAATATATAAATAAGATATTCAACAAAATAGCTCAATCTTTATTTCTTTAAGAAAAAAAAAATTTCAAAAAAAAGATTCACTGACAGTCAAGAAAAACAAATTTTAAACAAAATGGTTACATTTTTAACTAAAACAATAAATTTAAGAATAAAATCATAAATCTTAAACAAAACAGGTAAATTTCTAACAAAGTAGTTCGGATTTTAAGCAAGTAATTTTGAACAAGAAAAATAAATTTTTTAAGATAAATACAATAGTTAATAATTTTTAAAAAATGTAGACGAATTTGCAACCAAAATAGATAAATTTTCCGCACAATTGTTCAATTTGCAGCTGAGAAAGATTTTTAAGTACAAGAAAAAAAAATAGTCATATATGATATGAAGAAAAATTAATTTTTATCATAAAATAAAAGTTCCGGACGACTATTTTCTTTAATTTTTTTGTTCATTTGCATTAGGGCTTATATGAATAAAATTTTCCCAGGTTCCTCGTAAAAATTTAAAAACATTTTTAAAGTTTTTAGACATGTCGAAAAAATATCTAGAAAATTTATGGGAAATTCTGTTCTATTTAAAAGAACTTTATAAAATTGTAGACAAAATTTTAATGGCTTAAATGGTATTAAGGAATTTTTGACGTTTGTGAAAAGTACAAAAATATTTGATAAATGTTCGTGAATTTTTAAAAGTTCTAAAATGTTTTTTAACTCTTAAAAATTCTAAAAATGTCTTAGTTTTTTTTAACTAACTTGAGCTATTCCTAAAATTTTGTTTATAAAACTTCCGGGTTCATTTTTTTTGGTTTTTGAAATCTTTTTTAATGTTTTATAATCTTTTTTAATATTCTTTTTAAGTTAATTTGTCAAAACAAAGCATCAATTAAAATATTCCCAGAAATCATAATATTTTTGTATTATTTTGAAACCTTTCAAAATCTTCATAAAATTGAATAAAATGCTATTGTTACAACTTGAAAAATTTACATTTTGTTTTAAGTTGGTTCACATTTTTTACAATTTTACATTTTTCAGAAAGTTCCTAATATCTTCTAAAATGATTTAAATTTTTCCTAAAATTTTGAAATATTCTGCAAATTAATTAAAATTTCCTCTGCATCTTTTTGATTCTTTTTTGATTATTTTGTGAATCTTTCGAAATATTTTGAAATATTTTAAGTCAGTTTAAAACTTATTTATGACTTTTCGATGATTAAAAAGAATTTCAAAATATTTTATGAATTTTCGGAAATCTTGTATTTTTAGTCTCTTGAAAAAATTTTCAATTGAAATTTTTTTAATTGTGTGGGCATGAAAAATTGGCAAATTTCGCTTCTAAATTCTTCTATTCTTTTCCGGAGAAAATCATTCAAAATTTTTGAAAATATTCTTTCCAAATTAATATTTCACGATAAAAAACCTAAATTTTTTCTGCATTAGAAAAAAATATATATTTTATTGTCTCAAATAAAAAGTTAAAAAAAAAATTTTTTAATAATTTAAAATTTAAACATATTAATAAAAAGTTAAAAATAACATGTAGTTTTCTGAAGATTTGAAACAAAAAAATTAATGTTTTTTCTAAGATTTTGAAAGCTTTCATGATAAAAAAAAGTCTTGTTCTTAAATTCTTGGGAATATTCAAAATGATTCTTTGTTATAAAAAATTGATATAAAAGGAACATTAAAACAGACTTGGAAACGTTTCAAAAGGTTTCCAAAATTGTCAGAACAGAATATGAAAGATTTCAAAGAATTTTTTTTAACTTGCAAAATTTTTTCACAATCTTAGAAAAAATTGGAATTGTTTTTTAATTTATTAAGAAGCTTATAAAAATGAATAATAAATAAATAATAGAATAAATATCAATAAAAAATTTCTGGGAATATTCAAAGCGATTTCTTGGTATAAAAAATAAATTTCAAAGGAATATCTTAAAAGATTTTTAAACATTTTAAAATATTAATAAAATTGTCAGAGCAGAATATAAAAGATTTCAAAGAATTTTTTTTTGAAGAATTTTTTTTCTAATTTAGGAAAAATTTGATTTATTTCAAAAGATATTTACAAGTTCCATAAATTTTTCATAATCAATATAAAGTTTAAACAATTTTCAAGATACTTAAAACAAAATGTGTTTTTTTGGCAAACTTAAAATAAAATTTTGAATCTTTTTTTAAGATTTTTAAAGAGGTTTCAAAATATTACCAAACTGTCAGAACAGAATATAAAAGATTTTAAAGCATTTTTTTTCTTTGGTTTTAAAGAAATTTTTTTACAATCTTAAAAAAAATACTAACTACTTTAAAAAAAATTTAGGAGTTTTTAAAAATGTTGACACAATACAAATTTTCAAAAAGATTTTAAAAAATTAATACAAAATGTAAAATTAGAGAAAAATTTAAATGAAATCGTAAAGAATAATTAAAGTGATTCCTTGTCATAAAAAATTAATTTTAGAAGAACATCTAAGAACAATTCAAAACATTTCAAAATATTTTCTTAATTTTCAGAACAAAATATAAAAAATTTGAAAGCATTTCTTTTATTTTGTAGAATTTATTCACAATTGCTTAAAAAATTAAAATTGTTTTAAATTATATTCGGAAGTTTTTAAAAAATTTAAAAACAATCCAAATTTTTCAAAACTTGAAATTTCAAGATTCTTAAAACAGAATCTTGAAGATTTTAAGAAATTTTTTCAATTATGCAGAATTAAAAAAATCGAACAATAATAAAATTTAATGTAAATATTTAAAAATTTTTAAAAATATTTCAACCTTTTTAGAAATGTAAAAGGTCTTAAGAAAATAAAAAACTTTCTTTAAGATGCTTAAGATTTTTAAAAAATATATATATTTCCGAAATTTTCAAAAACGAATTTCTAAATTCCTCCATATCTTTAAAACTGACTAATTTTGCTCAGAACATTTTTCATGATTTTTTGTTTCAAAATTTTGTTTTAACAATGTTTAAAAAGTTTTAAAAATATTTTAGAAGTTTTTTCAAAATAATCAGAACAGAAGCAAGAAGATTTGAACGCTTTTTTTTTGATTTGGAAATTTTTTTTCTAAATTTTAGGAAAAATTCGAATCATTTCAAAAGATATTTAGAATCACAAATCTTAAAAAATATTTTTAAATTTTCTAGAGGAATTTCAGAAAATTATATTTATATAATCTTAAAGCAAATAAACAAATATCACTTAAAAAATAAAAGTTCAAAATTTTTAATTTCTATCAAAAATTAATTTTTTCTCAAAGTCATAATTTGTCTAAAAGTTTTTTCGAGCTAGTTGCAATCAAACAGCCTCGACTTTTGGCCCTGACTTTAAAGAGATAGTCAACAAAAATGATTGCGAGATTTTGAGAATTTCGTTTAACCTATTTTTTTAGACAAAATGAATTATAAAAATGTTTTTAAACCAGGTAAAAGCCAAGACATTTTTTCTTAAAAATTTATAATATTTATTTATTTCCGCAAATAGTAGGCATGGTATTTAATAAACCGTTCTTTTGCAATTTCTCTACCTTTTACATTAATTTCTGCAATATTATTGTAATTTTTTTAATGCTTATTTCTTGACTTTCTCATTTTTCAACCTTCACCTAGATATTGTAATAACAGGTTATTGCTTAAGAGTGGAAAAATTAAAAACAATTTTCACAATTCTTTTATTTTACCTTACTTTATTTCTTATATGAATAATTTCATTTAGTTGTGTCAAAACAAGGTTATAAGAATTCCTGAAATTAAAAAAAATAATAACCAGCACATTTGTATTTTGAATTTTCAAATAAATTATTCTATTTTAACATAGAATTTATTTTCAAATGTATCTGAATATTATTGATAGAAGAGAAAATTCAAATTGTAAATAATTTAAGAGAGATAAGAAGAATTAAATTATAGGCAAAAACTTATTTTAAAGAATGCGAAAAAAATTAGAAACTTTTTAATAATTATGAGAGATTTAAGAAGCTTACATTTTATTTAAAATTTTTGAAAAAAATTGTATTTCTTAGGTCTTTTTTTGTAAGAATATTCTTGAGTTTTAAAGATTTCAAAATGACAATTTTTATTTTTATTTTAAATTCATGAAAAAATTTGAAATAATTGTTTTGTAATAAATTAAAAAAAAAATTAAAAAAGATTACAAAGCTGTTTTAGTAATGTTATGAAAATTTGAAAAAGATTTTTTAGAAAAATTTTGCAATTTTGCAACATTACATAATCTTAGAAAAAAATCAAATAAGTTTGAGAGGTATTCGGAAATTTAAAAATAAAAAAATGTTTTTTTGTTTGTAAGGAAAAATTAAAATTATTTTTTCTTTTAATTGATTTGAAGTGATTATTTAAGTAGATTTCAAAAAAAATTTTAATATTTCTAAAATTGTCAAAGAAGAATCTGAAAGATTTAAGAAAAATTTTTCTCGTTTTGCAGAATTCAGAAAAATGCAGGAAAAATTTATTTTAAAGAAAATCGTCTTGAAATTCGTGTGTGAATTTTCAATGATTTTCAACTTTAAAAAATTAACTTCAAGAGAAAATATATAAATGTTTCTAAACATTTTAAACGATCCCCTAAAATTTCGAAAAAGCGTGTAAAAAATCTTAAAGCAAAAGGTTACAATTTGATAAGATTTAAAAATAAAAATTAAATATTGAAAAAACCTGGTAAATCAAAAAAATATTCCAAACAACTGAAGAGATTCTGAAAGAATTTCAGGCTTTAAAAGATTTTTGGAAAAGTTTCAAGAAAATAAACAAACTTTCTTAAAATTTTTGCTTAAATTTAAACGATTTTAAGGCTACTTTTTGCATTCTGAATAATTTTTCAAAATTACCAAAAAAATTCGGTTATTTAAAAATTATTTTTAGGAATTTCAGATATTTTATATAGTTTAGAAATTTTTCAAAACTTGAAAACATTTCCCCGAATTTATCAACTATTTCTTGGTAAAATTACTAAATTGAAAAATTTTCAAGTCAAAAAATTTTCGAGTGGGAAGATTCCTGAATAACAAAATTTCTAGATTTTGAAATTTTCGAATTGAAAATTTCCGAATAACGAGGCTCCTGACATTTTATAATATTGACGAATTCGAAAATTTCCGACAAAAAATTGTAAATAATAAAATTTCTGAATTTGCAGAATCAATTAATTAATTAATTATACACAATTAAAACAATTGAAGAAAAATTATTTTATCATAAAATTAATGAAATTATTACAATTATAATTTGATTGTTTATGTGCGCAAATCACCTAGTACGGATATTTTATGTTTAGGCAATTTTTTGGCATGAATTTAATTATTCAAAAATTTTCAAATACGAAATATTATAAACAGTCGGGAATTTCATTATTTAGAAATTATTCAATTTGTAGTCTTATAAAATGTTCGGTAATTCTATCAATTGCAAATTTTCCAGTTCAGGAATTTTTTTATTTGTGAATTTTATATTTCAGGAATTTCATTCATTATAGCATATACATTTTTTTGTAAATATTATCTATTTATTGATTCAAAATACAAAAATCAAATATTTCTACAACAACAAATATTTTCAATTTTCGAAGTTTATAAAAATATTATTTAAATTAAGAATAACAATAATTAAAAAAATATATTCCGGGATAAAAATTTGTTTCAATTATTGTTATTTTAAATTTAAACAATAATATTAGAAACTTTAAACCTTACGAATAATTTTTTTTATAAAATATTTGATTATTGTATTTATATTGAACTGATAAAATTTATAAGCAAGAATTTCAACTGATTGAATTCGGAAATTTTCTAGTTTAAATATTTTATTACTCGGGGATTTTTCAATTCAAGAATCTTATTAGCCGAGAATTGGAAATGTTATTTTTTGCAAATTTTATTATTAGGGAATTTTATTACTTGTAATTTTTTCAATAATTTTTTTTTAATAAAATTTTTAATTTGTTTTAATTTGTCTTTTTAATTTGAAAATTTATCCTTTTTGGTCAAAATTGCATCTTTCTTGGATAAAAATGTAACCTTTTGGTTGAAAATTCAAGTATCTTTGAAAAAAATTTATTTGTGTAAAACTTACATTTCAATTTGAAAGAGTCAAAGTAGAATATTTTTTTCATGAAAATTCAAATATTTTTTATTTCAAAATTTGTCTTTTAGATATATAAATTAAACTTGTGAATGAAAATGCTTTTGTTTGTTTGAAAATCAATCGTCCTTGCTTGAAGATTCAACTATTTTTTTTTAATCTTGGTTGCACTAATTAATTAAGAAATAGTTTTCTGTTACAAATATTTATTTTCTGTTAAAAATTCATCTCTTCGATTAAAAATTCAACTTTTCTGTTAAAAACTGATCTTTTTCAAATGAAATGTAATAAAAATTAATGTGAAAATTGTTTGAGAGTTGAACTATTTTGTTAAGTATTAATATTGATTGTTTTATCAAAGGTTTATCTCTTTAGTTGGAAATTCAACTATTTAATTTAAAATTAATTGTTCACTAAGAGGCTATATTTTTTGGTAAAAAATTATTTTTATGCGCAAAAAATTCATTTTTTATTTGATGGTTTAACAATTGAGGTAAAACTTTTTTTCATTTATGACTGAGAAATCTCAAAACTTCCTCATTTTTGTTTTAAAATTCATTTGTTTTTTAAATTCAGTTTTTTTATTTATTCATTTTTTTTGTTGTTGAAAATTCAACTATTTTTTCAATTTGTCTTTTTTATTTAAAAATTAATCTGTTGTCGTAGAAATTTTAACTCAAATGTAAAAAATATAATTGTATGATTCAACTATTTTTCTTGAAAATTTTGGTCGAAAAAATTGGTGAAAAATAATTTTTAATGTAATGATTTATATTTTTAGTTAAACATGTTTCTCTTCAGTTAAAAATTAACCGATTTTACTGAAAATTAATTATTTTTAATTGAAATTTCTACTGTTGAAATGAAAGTTGAACGACTTTGTTTAAAATTATTGTTTTATGAAGCTTTATTTAGTTGAAAATTGAACTACTTTATTAAAAAATTTATTTTTTTCTAGAAATGTATATTTTATGGTTGAAAATTTAATTTTTGTACAAAGAATTCGTCTCTTAGCTTTAAGGTACAACAATTAAGGTAAACATTTTTTTCTATCATGACTGAAAAATCTTTATTTGTTGAAAATTCGTCTTTTTTGTTCAAAATTTTATTTCTGAGTAATATTTCATATTTTCGGTTAAAATATTAACGACTACACTTTTTGTTAAGCAATTAACTTTCTAAACTGAAAATGAAATTATTTCTCAGAAACTTTAATCATTTTGTTCAGAATTCAAAAATTTTCTTAAAAACTAATATTTTTTGGTTGAAAATTCAACTATCGCACTTATAATTCAGAATTTATCTTTTCTTATCAAAAGTTCCATTATTTTATTCAAAATTTATTTATTTTGTTAACAAGTTAATGGTTTCGTTAAAATTTTTATGTTTTCGTTAAAAAGTCTTTTTTTTTGGTTGAAAATACAACTGCTTTGTTAAAAATTCGCCTCATAGGGTTGAAAATTCTAATATTTGCGTAGTCAATTTACTTTTTCTTTAAAACACATATTTCAATGTTAAAAAGTTAAACTCAAGGTCAAACTAAAATCTTTTTTGAATAAAAATAAATTTTTTTTTAATTTGTTTTTTTAACTTAAAAATTTATCCAGTGAATGTAGAATAGTTAAAAATTAATTTTAATTGCTAAAAGATTCGAATACTTTGTTTGAAATTTTTAATTTAGCCAAATTTCTTAAGTTATCATTTTTTTTTAAGATTTATATTTTTAGTTAAAAATTAATCTTTTTGGTTTTAAGCTAAATTACAGTGTCAAAAATTGATCTTTTTTAATTGAAAATTCAACTGCGTGGGAGAAAGTTAAACTACTTTGTTGAAAAATTTTTGTTTAAATGAAGGTTTATTTGGTCAAAAATTTTAACTATTTTGTTGAAAATTAATGTTTTGATAAAAATTCATATTTTGTGATTTGATATTCTATTTTGTACCGGAAACTCGTCTTTTTCTTAGAGAATCACCAATTTAGGTGGCTTTTTTTTTCTCACAGGACTGAAAAATCTTCATTTGTTTAATTTCGTCATTTTGGTTTTAAAATTCATGTTTTTAATGAAATTTGATATTTTTGGTTAAAATATTAACTATTACACTTTTTTTAGGAATTCCTCTTTCTTGGTTGAAATTTAATTATTTTATAGGAAATTTAATTATTTTCTTAAAGATTTAATTATTTGGTTAAAAATTCCATAACTTTTTGAAAAGTTATTCCGTTTGGGTTGAAAATTCAACTGTTTTGTTGAAATTATTTCTTTTTGTCTTGAAAATTCGAGTATCTTCTTAGAAAATTTACTTATTGTTTAAAACTCATATTTTAATGTGAAAATTCAAACTAAAATCTTTTTTGGATAAAAATTAAAATTCTGTTCTTGAAAATTTGTCTTTTTGATTTCAAAATTCGTTTGTTAGATTTTAAATACAGCTGTTTAGTAAAAAATTAATTGTTGAAATTTAATTTTCTTTGCTTAAGGATTTAACTATTTTGTTTATAAATTTTGTTTGAAGCACTTCGTTAAGAAATCACTTTTTTTTAAGATTCCCTTTTGTATTTGAAAATTCATCTCTTTTTTTGCAAGTTTAATTATTTTTTCAAAAATGAGTCTCTTTCAAATAAAAATGCAACTGCGTAGGAGGAAGTTAAACTAATTAGTTCAAATTTTTTTTATAAATAAAGGTTTATCTTGTTAAAAATTTAACTCATTTGTTGAAAATTGATTTTTTTTTAAATGTACATTTTGTGGTTAAAAATTCAATTTTCGTACATAAAATTTATCTTTTACCTTTAGGGCTCAATGAATAGTGTAAACTTTCTTGAGAAATCATTTTTTTTCTTAAGATTCATATTTTCATTTGAAGATTTATTTCTTTGGTCAAAAGTTTTATTATTTCGTTAAAAATTGGTATTTTTCCTTTCGAAATTCAACTACGCGGGCAAAAGTTTAACTGCCTTGTTAACCAATTTGTTTTATTAATTATGATTTATCTCATTGAAAATTTAACAATTTTGTTGAAAATTGATTTTTGCGAAAAATTCACATTTTGTGGTTAATAATTCACTTTTTGATAAGAAAATTAGTCTTTTATTTTTTAAGTGTTAGAATTTATGTATATTTTTTGAAAAATCTTCCTTTAAAGTTCGTCTTTTTGGTTCTAACATATTGAAATATTGTTGAAAAATTATCTTAAATTAAAAGGACTTTAAAATCATCAAATTTTTCATAAATTTTAAATAATTTTTAACAACAAAAATTTTCCACTAAATAGTTGAATGGTGTCAGGGTGAAACAACGTACGTGTCAAGAAAAAAAAAGCACAGCAAAAAAAAGTAATTTTTCAGACTGAAAATTTAACTGTTCCATTTCTGCATGATTTTTATTTTTTTAGTTAAGGATCAATATATTCGGTTCAAAATTGGACTGTTTTGTGAAAACTTGTTCTTCAGCAGAAAATTCATTTTTGAACTGTAAATTGAACTATTCTATGTTTGGTTGAATATTAATTTTTGGTAGTTGAAAGAAGAACTATGTAAAAAATTGATCTTAGTTGAAAATTCATCCTTTTCAGTTAAAAAATAATTTTTTGTTAATATATTGTTGTTCTGTGTGAGAAAAATATTGGACAGAATAATTGTTGGTACAATATTTGTAAAAAATTTTTAGAATAAGATAATTACTACTCATTCTAGGTAGAATACAGGATGGACAATTTTAATCTATTATGGGAAATAACTCAGAATATTGGTTGTCAACTACTGGTTCCAATAAATTCAACCTTGAAATTGATTTTCAAGTTTATTTGAAGGTCAAAGTGATTTTTTGAAATAGAAACGCCTACTTTTTACGGGAGGAAGAGCGGGAAATTTTACGTTCAAAAT
>JAUELO010425095.1:0-14166 GCA_032357855.1 Amphibolips quercusostensackenii | reverse complement strand
TATTTCGAACAATAGGTACATTTTCAAATCACTAATTCAAATTGCATTCAATGCGGCGAAAACTGCTCATTTCACAGTGGACACACTTTAAAACTGAGCTTTACTTTTCGACATTGTACATTATACAGGTTACTTTTTTCCCTTGAGGTCTGTTTTCGCTTCCTGGTCTTTTGTTTTTCTCTTCTAATTCGCAATCAAAGAAAAGAGTAGTAAATATTTAAAAAGGGCGGTAAATTGGAGGATGGCATAGGGCTTTCTGAGACCTACATCCGGCTCTAAATGATTGACCTGTGTACTTTACTTAAAGTTTAAAGTTACGGATAAAAATCCTAGGCTCATTATCAATTATGCTATTAAACATCCAAAATTGTCTTTATACAAAATAATGAGCTAAGAAAGTAACATTTCCTACGCATCTGCGACTATCGCAGTAGATATGAATGTTTAATTTTCCATCTAAAACTTGAAATCTTTAATCTTTATTCTGTAAATCATGTCACCTAAAAAGAAAACTTTGTGAAACTAGGAGAAGACAGAATTAAAATATTATAAAATACCTCCAATGTGAAGCAAAACAATGTTTTTACGTTCATTAAACCCTAAACAAACTGACAGCATATCTATTTAATGTTTCCTTTCAGTTAAAGACGTTCATTCCTGGTAATTTAGTAGGTTAATTAAAATTATTTAATATATTTGATGATAAAAGTAATCTACAATTCACTCTGGAAAAAGTATTTTATTGTGAAATCACATAATAATTTTAATCCTTTATTGACTACATGTAGTCTTAGTCAGCCTGTCGTTTAACTTTTATTTAGTATTTATTGTTTCAAAAGGTAAATGCAAAAAATGGAATGGATGACATGTAAGGCCACAACATAAATCTACGTTGTTAAATAGATTCGTTACTATGTATTATCGATAAAACCTCAATAGAAAATCATAGTCAAAGATGTGTTGCACATAGACCATAAAAACTCTTTTTTCCAAGGAATTAAATACACCACCGAAATTAGAAACGCATAAGGTCCTTATAATTGTGAATACTCGATCACAAAAACACATTAGGGCTTATTATTTTTTGACCAAATACACTCGATTTGTTATTTTTATGACGCAAATGATAGAGACATATATAAATTTGTATAGTCAAGTCACTCTATTGAGAAATAAATTATTGTAAAAAATTATGTAGCTAATGTTAGGCTGAGAATGTAAAGGCCACTTTTTAAAGGAAGAACTAGTTCGAAAAATATACGATATTCTTAATTGACTCTTAGTTGCAAATTATAAGTAATAATATGTATAATTGATAAGCGTTTAACTGACAATAATTTAAACAGCAAACATTATAGTAACAAGACAAAGAAATTAATAAGTAAATAAAAATATAAAAGTTTCGCAATCAGCGACAGTTTTATTCAATAACTAATAGGGTAACAAAGTACATTACCCCTCAACCAGAACCACGGGTCTAGATGCCCCAAAGAAAATTTTGTTTCGCAATATCTGACATTTAAGCGCGAAAACAAAGTTCGTAGAATAAAAAAAAATAATACCTTTTTTAAATCATACGCTATAAGCTTTATTTTTATGTGAAAGTGCATTATTTCAAGAACTAGCAGTTCAATTTTCGTGCAAAAATAATAAAGATTGAAAAATCTATCTAATTTTGGGTAAAGAACAGTATTTTTAACTTGTTTTACCGATTTAAATGCAATTTTATTTATTTAGGAGTGTGCTGGTTAAGGGTTAGATATTTCCACTTTTCTATTGATTAAAGCAAATTAGAAGGGGCTGCCACTGACACGCGCCGATGCCAATAACTGGTTCTTTTAATCTTTGCGTATTACAAGACATCCATTCGCATTTACATATTTATTTTCAATTGTAATATTTTCGCTATTGCGAACAATTATTATAAAAATCACATTTTGATTTAAAAAATTTTTAGCTACTTTTTGAAAGAAAATTATTTGTGTGCCAAAAACTTGGATTATTTCTATGTTCTATTGAGAAAATATCAATAAATGGAGCAAAGCTTAATAGAATTGTTTTTTGGTAACTTAAATAATAAAAAATAAATGATTTTTTTTCTTTTCCAAAATTAAACTCAACATACCGTTTTCAAAATCTGATTAGCTTCAATTTTAACAAATTTCAACTAAAATTGTACTCTTTCCTCACTGCTCGACATTTTTTACGATATTTTTTTTTTTAATATTTAACTTTTACATATTTTAAAATGTTTGAGTAGTAAAAATCATCCACATATGTGCAATATTTTATGAAGATTGTATGGTGCATCGCACACGTCAACAAACAATATCATTAGGTATTTTAGAGTGGAGAAGAACACAGTAATTAACCCTTTTAAGTAAAAAGCATGAAGCACAGCAGTCATTACGGGCTAACCCGGCAATGTCTTTGTCGATGGGCTTACTACCTCAGAGTACAGACTCGAAAGTCGTGATCTTTATACCTCAACATTGAAACGCAGTACACATTCATCTCACGCAACTGCTCCTTCCGTAATGAACTGATAAATCATGTCAGGTTTAACTTCTCAATTATCACGATCTACTTATTACCCGAAAGTGAAACTTTGACTTAAATATGTTGATGAATAAAGGCGAAAATGATACGATACGCCTTGCGTTGACCTCCATGAATTAACTTACACTATGCAATAAATCTGCTGAGATATTGTTCTAATTTTTTGCAAGATTTTGAAAAAAATATATTAGACATTGAATAGGTATATGTATAAGTGAATTATGAGTTGAAAGAATTAGGCACAGCAGCTCTCAAATTTTAAAGGAAATTCCTTGCAATTACGTATATTACTCTCCACCTTGGAGTAAGGAATACTTATAACTAAGTGATTTACGAAAAACTATCTAAAACATAAAATTAAACAGTTATAGGATTTAAACTTTCACAAACAATTATTTTGTCTGTTTTATGTAATAAACATATAAATACGTACCATTCAACCAAAAAGAAAGATAAGGTATCTAACAAAAACATTTTATTTAAACAGGTTATTAAAATAATTGCTTTTTATTATTGTTAAATGCATCCAGTATCAATCGGAAGAATCTATTCCTTATTTTCATTTTTTTAAAGTAGTAATTTGAGATAATTAATTATGTTTTATGCAAAAAACAGCCACCTCCATATAAGTGAATAAGCAGGGGAAAGGTGCCACAGTTTTTTGTAGTGCACAAGTAGTCGAACGGAATATTCACAAAAAATTATTGCATAAATTGGGTTACAATCAATAAATATCTATGAATCTATTTCACTTACGTGTTTTAGAAAAGTCATAATTGTATGCTTCTCGTATTTAAGTTTCTTTTTAACAAAATAATTCTTGGACAGGTTTCACTGACAGGTTATTTGACTACCACTGATGTTTCAGTAAAATAAGTCAGTTAAACATTTTATTGCTTTTGTACTTACAATATGACAACATTAGACTTATCCAATTTGCGTGTCCTGTTTTAGGATAGGATCACCTTATGCTCTCATATTTAATGTAAAACAAACAAATTTGTCTTCCCACCAGTGGTATCACTTCAGCACCACTCGAAACTTTTTTTTTCAATTTTATTTTAATACCTGAAGCTAGCCCTAAAATAATTATTGCCACACATGAAACTGTCCAGGTTAATTTCAAAATAAGCCTCTATATGAGTTTAGATTTTTCCTAATCCTTCAAGGCACCTTTCTCGATATGAAAAATATTGACGTAAATAAATCTAGCAATCGAAATACTTGGTTTCAATACCAGTTTGTTGTGATTATCTTAGATATTAATATCATTTAAAATGTAATTATATTATTATTTCACACATTTGATGTAAGTATGTTTTGCAGATTTTAATATTTTCTTTAAACTTAATATACGTGGCGGTTGCCATGAGCTCATACATAATACGTTGCGTACACATGCATGCGCATACACGCATGTTTATAAAGAATGTGTTTCATAAGCTAAAAAACTCCTATATTGGCAACCCCAGCGTTATCATCAGTGCGTGTTATTCTTTTTCTTGTAACATGACATATACCCACTTCCGGTTACTTTAGGTACATGAGTATTTTATCACTATATTCAGTATAGATCCTAGTATCATCCCCTACTCAAACCCGAAATAATCATTTTGACCTTGACTTCGAAAAACACGAATATCTCCTAAGCTAGCACCGGCCATAAAGGCCCTTTTCATAGTGACAGCCACATATATTGTATTCTTATGAATACATACACAGAAAAACCTGGACCTTTTTCAAATCTAACAATCAGATTGTTAAGTCTGATAAACTTGTCACCATTGTAGAACAATTGATAGCAATTTCAATCGGATAACGGATAAAAATAGCCATCTATTGTTTTACAAAGCTGTCAAATGTTTTTAAGTTTTCAAGTGACTAGTGCACTAGTGACGTGAAAAATGCGAAATAAGCAAAATTGTAATAACAATTTTAAGCTTTTCCTTGATAAGCTCGGTAACTTTTCTTATCATAGGGTAAGATCAATAATAATTAGCCACTTATGGCTAGGATCAAATTCAAAGCTGTATAAAAAGTGACTTCTAATTTAGATAAAGATAAAATGCATTTTTACACACACACACACATACGCACACATGGCTGGCGAAACCCTCATGTATCTTTAGGACAAGAAGCGACTTAAGGATGACAGCAATCTGCATTTATCATTCAGGTGGCTCAGCATGTTTTTTGCACACGCGTATGGCTTTTAGGTTACGAACCAGTGATAGTTTTGCACCTTCGAGAGCATTGAGCTGAGAATTCGATCACACAAATAGTTCGTTTCACGAAGCCTTGGAGAACAATGTCGGGCGTCATGTGTGCGTTACAGACTGATGCCCAGAAATCGTAGTTCCAGAAAATTTGGCACTTCTCGTGTTGGACAATTGACTCTATGCGTATTGATAGTATGCGTTCTAGGTACTCAGTGTGTGTATTACACGCTCTGCACCTATCGCTGTGAATTTCATAGAGTAACATGCGGTTACGGTACTCTAAGGTGAAAATAACCTTATCCTGGCACAGGCAAATGGAACTCTCTGTGCCTGAATTAAGTCCTTATGATCTGAGGAAAACAAAAGTTTGCTCCTTCGCCAAAGACGCTTTGTACATTTTGTTGTTGTATAGCTGTTGGCGGAATTTTTTAGCCTCTGCTTTCTTTACTTCGGCTTTCGGAAGTGGGGTATCTAGATAAAGTAATGAACTTTCCTCACTCCTCGTGTAAAAATACAGGCCAAGGGTCTCGGCCGCCTGCTCCGCGGCTTTGTGAAGAAACGCTCCTTTGCTAATCATTTTGTATTTCCTGTTTATTTTTAGGAGAGAATCTCTTCCATTTGCAACGGTGCAGGCTGTACCCAGAACAATTCGGTTATAAAGACATTGGAGATTTAGAAGTCTGCGTTCGCCTTAATGGCGTAGAATGTATAATCGCGAAAAGGACTAATTGATATGCAAGCTCTTATGCGCATGCATATGCATAATCTTACGTGTAGCGATATTAATGGTTGTAAGCCTATTCTTCGTCCATTGAGCTACTTCAAGCAAATTGAGTAGAACTAGGGTGGCAAACATAATAGTAGCAGTTACCTTGTTTAACACAAACAGGCTTAAAGATAAAATCTGTTAAAGAAGATGCTTGTATCTACTTCGGAGAGATTTTTCTACTGATTTGGCGTCCTTCTTTGTATTCCTTGACGATATTTTAAGCAAGATAAAGTTTGCTTGCACGAGAAGCATAGGCCGCAAACAGCCGGTAATCTCTAAGTTAACATAATCCATTCCTTCGCTCAAATTCAGCATGATGTATGCGACAGAGTCATGGAAAATTGGGCCTCTGCATTGCGAGTCACCTAGCGCAGCTGCGAAGGCCGTTTGAACAGTGTCATATTCCACACATAATGTCAACAATCTAGGCCATTGACAGAGCGCGCTGATGGGCTGCTGCATCTTTGCATACGTTTCTGTCAATTAGTAGGTTCTCTTAGCATCCTGCTACGCCTTTTTCTGAACCACGTTGTTCGTACATCTCTCTTTACACAGACTTCATTCTTCGAACAATCCTCTTGTTTAAGGCAGTTGTAAAGATCTTATAAAGTGCGTTGAAACAAGATATTGGCCTTTGATTTCACTGGGTTGCACAAGTCGCCTCTTTTTGGTAGAAGAATAGTGCATTGTAACACCAGTCACTGCGAAATAGGCGTTTTTATTTTTGAAATATGAGATGAATATCTCCCCCCCTCTCCCAAAGTGCTTTTTTCACCTCTTCGGTAGTGATTGATAGGGGCTACTCCGTTATGCTTGGGTGGAGTTATGACAGGAACAGAGAGATCGCTGAAGAGGCGCAATAAGTGAGCGAGAAACTGTCGACTCTTCCGGACCCATCTCTCCCTCTTCTGTATTCGCCTCCTTGCATCATATAATACTCGTCTTTTGTCAACAATGTACTGTCTGATTGTCAGCAGCTTTGATTTGTTCAGTGTATGATAGTAATTTCTCAGTTCATGCGCGAACTTATAAACTCTTTCCCTAAACGGTCCACCAAATATTATGTAGTCAGTCACACACTGATCACGGGACGCATTCTGTCTTGTCCATCCAATCTTCTTTTTCAGTTGATGCAAGCGCCTTTTGGTCTTTTAATATATCTTTGGTTTTAGCCTTTGATTTTAATTAGCCAAAGCTCTTGCAGTACGATAAACTGAGCAATTGATGTTCTAGAGGTAGGCAACTTCCGAGATATCTTTGCGACGGGAGGTATCAATTTTAGTTAGTTCTTAGGGCTAAGGAGAAATCTGAATGAAACTTTTCAGGGTCTCGCAGATGCCAAACCTAACCTAGACACGTCCCGAACACGTGAAACACGTAAGACTAGTGCAAACGGCATTTCCAAGCTTACTTAAGGGGGACGCGTTCTAGCAAGAAAGGCTGGAAGAACTAGATTTAAATGAACCGTGTATACGCGAATCTTAGATCGAATTTCAGGAAGGTCATCAGACGTTACGAAATTTTAGACGACAACAGTTTGGCGGTTGTCGCAGAAAAATACGAACGTGTAATATTCACAGTGTATGATGATCTACATTCTCCGGCCCCAGAAGAGTCCCTCATGCCGGAGTATGCGTACAATGAGAAGGGAACACACCCTACAAAGTGCAATTCGGTGGCCACTATCGTACTGACTTTAGCTGACGGCGAGACTACATAGTGAAAAGGAAAGCGTGAGTAAGCCGAAGTCTGAGGAAACAAAAGGAATAACGGCAAGGGCCTTTCGGACACTAGGAATTGAAGAAAATCGTCCAAAGGGATTCGGCACGCTTTTTAAAAACGTATTCAGAGTCATCCACCTTAGGCAAACTATAATACGCAGGTGAAGTGTTGGAACTGCCGACAGGAAGGTCACTTCGAATCGGATGCCCAAAAAACCGAAGACGTAATTATTGTCGTCGGGGTGGCAAGGAGGAAGTGACTACTAAAGAGTGCTAACTGTCCAGAAAACTTTCGGAAAGAAAGAAAAGGGGAGAAGGTATAATGGTCAACCCTTCTCACCCCAGCCCCAGATGGACACCACCAGACGGAACCAGAAACCGACAGGACAGATAAGGAGTCGAATTCCGCTACCATAGACACCTTGTCGACATTAGAAAACAAGGTTCCGATAAACCGTGCCGTGAAAATCGAAAACAACATCGTTCTTAATACAAAAATAAGGGTGAGAGAAAAACAGAACCCCTGGAAAAAGATTCAGGTAACACTAGCCCTACTGAAATCAAACGAACCACCGGCGGTATTACCCGATGAAGGACCATCGCTACCGCTACGATGAGAAGTACGATGATCATATTTTGCGCATGATGAAGATTCATATTGTCCCCAGCATAGGTAGACAGGCGTTCTTAGGCATGGACTTTATCCATACATTCTTCATACACAATCGTAGGAAACGAGCTGGGTATATGTCGGACTACCCTGACACAGTTCGCCATTATACTTTCAGCAACAGATTGTATAACTCATAGTATAGACGTCGGGCGACACCCACCGATAAAACAGAGATATTATCGAGTGTCCTCGAAGGTCCTCAAAGATATGCAAGATGAGGTAACCCGAATGTTTGCAGAGGGCATAGTTGAACCGTCAATAAGCGTGTGGTCAACAAGGCAGCTAATAAGGACGTGCATCGCTTGCCAAAAATAGACATGATTTTAGAGCAACTTTGAGCCACAAAGTACGTAACGATCTCAGACATAAAGTGGGGTTACCACCAGATGGCCGATGGCCGAAGGTAAAAGGTATAAGGCTTTTACTAGTCCGGGGATGGAGCTTTTTCAGTTCACAAGGATACCCTCTAGACTGATAAAAGCTCTCGCGAAATTCCAGCAGCTGATAGATTCCCTCATACAGCAAGACATGAAACCCAACGTCTATGCTTATCTCAATGATATACTTATTCTGAACGAGACGTTCAAGGGTCACCAAGAATAAGTGTCTCGAGTTATAGACTGATTACAGGACGCCGGACTGATAATAAACCCAAAGAAATGTAAGTTTGGGAGATTCACTGCTTGTCATATCAGATTCCTAGTAAACCAGAAGTGTCTACAAATCAATCTGGACGTGTTGAGCCCCTTTTATCTCACCCGGACCCAAGAACGATAAAGCAATCCAGGCGGACTTGGGAATAGTGTCGTGGTACCGTTGTTTCATACCAGACTTCGCGACAGACGCGAAACCACTAAATAAACTGCTCTCATCAAACGTCTATTGAAAGTGGGGAACCAAACAGGGATGCGCGTTTGATAAGTTAAAGAAACACATTACACAAGCAACGATTTTAACGTACCCCGATTTCGAAGTTCCATTAGTTCTCCAGACTGACGCAAGCGGCTATGGTTTCGAGGGGGTCCTATCGCAGACCCAGGACGGCGTTGAGAGATGATCGCCTTCGCAAGCAGGACCATGTCGGACGCGGAAAGGAAATATTCGGTCACGGAGAAGGAATGTTAAGCTGTGATATGGTCGGTCAGAAAGTCCCGTCACTACCTTAAGAGGTTTTACTTCACGGTATTCGCCGACCACAGCTCGTTGCGATGGCTAGACAATCTACGTAATCTAACCGTAGAGAGAAGGCAAGTAGTCTATGACGAAGTACACAACAAGCTACAAGCCGCTCAATTGTGGATCGATAAAACGTATTGAGAAACATCGGTTTACCACTACTGGCATAAAAGGATGCAGAATAGTGCAAAAGCCTTGAACCTTAGTGGCCACCGATGTGATGGTCCCGTGGCCAAGAACGGCACTAGGATTCGAGTATTTGATCGTATTTGAGGACCTCTGTATTCAAGAGGAAAAGTCTTGAAACAAAGTATACTGTAAAGAAAAAAATATTATTACAAATAGTATAAATAATTTCAATTCAATCAAAATTGTTTACTAAATGAGATTTGTTGTTCGTCTAACAATTTCAAATTGCTTAGTGACAAATATTACAAATAATATACTAGTTTAATGTATTCGGATTCAAAACTCTAAATAAATTATAAAACAAAAGAAAATACAAATCCCAAGCTTGAGTAAAAAATTTTTCTAAATGCTTAAAGCGATTTAGGAAATTTAAAAAATTACCCTAAAGTATTCAAAATTTCTAATAAAACCAGAAATTTAGAAAAATCATAATACCTGAATAAAAGATTTTCTTAAACTTCAGCGTTTAGAAAATTTCCTAGGTTTTTGTCTAAAACTAGAATTTTCCAAATTACCATGACATATACATATATTTAAAAAAAAGTCTTAAGTGTACATAAAATATTTCAGTCTAGCGAATTTATTCATTGTTAACAAGTTTTAGCTGTCAGAGCGAACAAAAGATTTTATGGCGTAAAATCAAGCGAATTTTAAAAGTACTTAACCTAATGAAAACCGCAAGACAAACCTTTAAATAAACTATCATAAAAGCAACGAGAAACTACGATAATCATGCTTCAAGACACGAGAGTTTGACTAAGATTGCCATAGTAGCTTGGTGCTCTCGTTCGCCAAGCACGATCCACGTGCAGGTGGATTGCGCCGTAAACTCACTTAGCGTTTTTGCGCAACGCTTTCTGTGATATTTCTATCTATCTCACATATCAAACTAAACTTTCTCAGCATTGCGCGTGTACCGCCTAATATAAGAGAATTGGAAGAAGTAAAAGAGTTTCCGGTACATGCGCACTGATGTCGACGTAACTAGTAGAGAGAAAAAAAACGATATCGTCCACACTTTTGTTTTTTGCCACGCGCCACTTATTGTGAGTTATAGACAGTTAGCGATAAGGCATATATGTTTCCCTCTTGCAGTTTGCGTGCTTTCTTACATGGTGCAGAAGCTTTTGACCGCGCTCTTACGGGTCCGTCAGCTGCTAGAGGATGTTGAATGCGTTGACTAATGTACTGCACTCTCACCGCTAGGTTAGATATTAGTATTCGCTAGAGTTTTGAAGGAGAAAATCTCATCGACACTTTACCTACAATGTGCAATAATAAAATATTGCGCCATCGACTACCTATCAAGAAGTCAGTACAGACAGTGCACACTCCGTTGTCCTTTAGAAGAACGGTTTCTAGGAATATTTTATTTCATTTTAAATTTTATTAAAAAAAAGGTTTCCAGGAATATTTTAAAAACGCTTTCCTTTCGGAAACTCCTTTTGCGCAGCTTGATGAAATGTCATAGTGCATAAAAAAAATCTGAAGAATAAGTAAAAGGAAAGAATCCTTAATCGATCTCAAACGAAATTTACCTTTCTATTTTAAATAAAGTATCCATATTATTTTGAGAATAATGCTAAAATACTGGCTTAGAAACCTAAGTAAAAGCCATATCTTAAAGCCCTTTATTAAAATAGGGTTTCCGGGGCTTAGGTTTCATCCCGAACGCTTTAATATTTTTGTCCAATTTTTAGCATACGTCATTTAAATGTATTTTCTTTTGTGAAACTCAATGTTAGCTGTCTTTGTGTTTTGTTGCATGGTCCGCGTGTCTGAATGATTTGAAGATTGCAATGCAAGGAATTTGTATTATCATTAGAGATGGTAAAAATTAATCAGTGAAGAATCTTTTTCACAAACTAAAAATTAGAAATCAACACTATCGATTTAAGGTATCTTCTTAAATAACGGAAATTCATGACTGTCTTTTCAGAGTTAAATTAAATATTTAAATAAATGTTTTCTGAAAAAAGACCTTCTCCCTCGCTCCGCTGGAAATCGAACCACAGGTCTTCCGATCGCCGGTCGAAAGCTCTTACCACTAAGCTACTAGAGAGACCGGAATAAGAATCTTTAATTCAAAAATACGTTATTTTTAATAATGGATATAGGTCAGCACAAAGAATCTGTATCATCATTTAAGATGGTAACAATTGATCAGTGAAGAGTATTTTTCACAAACTGAGAATTAAAAATCAACACTATCGATTGGAGGTATTTCCTCAAATAACAGAAATCCATTAACGGATTTTCAGACTAAAATTAAATGATTAAATACATTTCTTTTTAATTCACTCAGAGCGAAGAAGAAGATCTTTTTTTAGAAAAAATTTCGTTTAAAGATTTCAATTATTCCTGAATACATTAACAAACATGAATCTTTTTTTGCTTTTGTTTTAAATACATAAACAAATTAATTTAGCTTATTACAATTGAATAAGAATATGCTTTTATAATTTTAGTTTTTGTTACTGGCCTTAATCTCATGAGGATAAAAGGAAATCAGTTCCAAATAAACTAAAGTAACATTGTGCTCGAAGCGGGCATTTACCTTGTCTGCTTCGGCAAGTGTTCCGGACTACAAACTCAGTTAGAGATTCATAAAAGATCAGATTATAAGTGGAATTCGAAATGCAAATTTAGAAAATCAATTATAAAGATAAGAATATTTGGATTTGTTAAAATGTGTTATATTTTGTAAAGCAGTTGAATTAGCTTATGTACTAATGCTAAAAAGTTTTTTGTGATTCAAACAAAATTTTTATTCAATATCCGGTTTTAAAGTATGAAAATTTTAATAAAGCTGTGACTTCAAGTGTTTAGTTGATTCTCAAAATGTTTAAGAAGCAGTTTTGCTACAAGAAAATTTACTTGTCACATATGGAAGTAAAAATCCTACAAATGTTAAAAATAATAAATATTTATTATACTATTATATTCACCAATAGAGTTAAAAATGATTGTCAAAGTGTACACGAAAGTAGAAACGACGCACATTTTTACAAAGCAAAGGAAACACTAAATAACTTATCAAAAAAAATTGTTTAAAAAGAGTGTATAATAATTATTCTCGTGCTTTATCAGATTTTGTGATACATCCTGCAGTCGTTATCTAAACAGATTAGAGCCGTCAATCTTATTCTCCTCAGATATTTGCATTTCATTTTAGTTAGTTTGAAGTGTATATATTTAATAGATAAACAGGCCCGGATACAGGCTATCTACCTGGTAAATGGGTCAAGGGGGGGGGGGTGATCACAGGATTCATCGCCATGTGGAACCGCGCCTTGAACTAAATTCATTTAAGTTAAAGTTTGTGAATTTTATTATTCTAAACGAAAATTTTTGGGATTAGGTATAATTAATTCAGAATAAAATAAATAGTTTTCAGTAAAAGATGTTTGAAATACTAGTTTTTCGTGACAAACGCTACAGTAACCTGAAATCGTTGAACAATTATGAACCTCACAGCTCTGATCTAATGTTATGTTTGGATTTTCAACTGAAGTTAATGTCTTTTGGCTGTTCCAGCAGATTTTAATCTGCCCACCAGCAGCGTTTTTCTCTAATAATGCCTGAAAGACGGTGGCATGTCGCCCAAGTGGGATCACTGTTCGCCTACTCCTTGCGCTGACATAGATTCCTACTACAGACACCTTCTCTCTTTTGAAGCCGTCTATGTATTAGATTTCCACTTAAAGAAAATTTCACAGAGCAAAAAGGATGCATTTTCAACAAAACAGTCGAATCTTCAACCCAAACGGATTACGTTGCCCGTTTATAAAATAAAAAACTTTATTATTAAAAATGCGATATAGGTAAATTTTGTGATTGAAATTATTCATGACAATCGTAATTGTGGTCAAATAGCAATATTTTGTACACTAGTATTATTTTTCAGGGACAAAAGAAGTGACTCCGTTACAAACGATTAACTGCAATTTTTTTGTATAGGCAGATGAATCAGTTAAATAAACATTTTTTTACTTTGAGAATAATATGCTAAATTTTTAGGCACTTATCAAAATTATAAAAGAAACTGGTTAGCATTTACGTCTAGATGAGAGCAGGTACAAAAAAAGTCTATCAGTTCACGTACAAAGCCAAAAAGAATTTCTAGGATTCAAACTTTTTAGGTTCTTAATCTAAAGACTACAACGCAGCTTTTGCGTTGGATAAAGTTCCTTGAGTGCAAACTTACCTTCTTGGAGATTCGTTTAGGGCATCTGTGATACCTGCTTAGACTTTTACTTAAATTGTTTGAAAAGTGAAAAATCTAAACTGGGTGGATTGTCAGACGCCTGTTTCAAGATGTAGTTGAATTTAGCACCGCCTAGCTTTCCGTACCTAATTCCCAATGCTGGCAAGCCGAAATCTTGTTTAGTTGTCTAAAAAATGAAGCCATCATACCTCCAAGGCAGATGATTATAAGAACTACTAGATAGACTTTGTAGCCTTGGTACAGTCTGCTAAGATCAAAAAAAAGTGCTTGATATTTAGTTATTTTTTCTTCCTCCTTTGTCGTGATATTACCATCGGCTGGTGCCGAGAATTCTATCACGTAAATGATGTTCGTTTACAGATCTTGGAGGACAATATCAGGTTTAATAGCACTGACACGTTGAGTGGTAGGAAATGAAAAATTTAATTAGATCTTACACTGGTAATTCTCTACAACGGACTCTACTTTCACCTGGGCGTATGGCAAGGCAGGCATTATATTGACACCATAAAAGTGCCTTAGATGGTAAGATAAGACTATTAGAGCCGCATTGTGTCTCTCTATATACCCGTAGCATGGGTAATTTAAGCTAACACTGGGAACATGTCCAAGTGCTTCTGGCTATTGTTTGC
>JAUELO010425001.1:0-14166 GCA_032357855.1 Amphibolips quercusostensackenii | reverse complement strand
TATATTTTTTTTTTTCAATTTAACTGTTTTGTAAATTTTTCTTCGTAGAAAATTCTCTTAGTGAAATATTTAACTGTTTTGTACATAAATCGTCTTTTTTGATTTTGAAAATTATACATTTTGGATTAAATTTTTCTCTCTTCACTCACTAAAAAATTTGGCTTCATTAAAAATTTAACTATTTTGTTGTCCATTATTTTCTTGTATATCTAGGCGAATTTCACCATTTAGTTTTTTTTCAAATAACTCGTTTCAGGATAAACAAACACTAATGATGCCACAAGATAATTTGTAGAACAGAAAATTCTGCGGAAATCTGAAAAAAAATTCAATCGTCTAGATCTCATAGGTCATGAATTATGACCTCTCAAAATTGACCATATTTGAGTCAGTCGTCAGGGCGACTCCTCGCATTCAGTTTCCTTTTTTCAAAATAACTTGTTTCTGGATAAAGCTACGTTAATGAAGTCAAACAAAAAGTTGAATAGCAGAAAATTTCATGCATATTTAAAACAAAATTTAATAGTCTACACTCATAGGTCACGAGTTATGACCTTCCAAAGTTGACCATATTTAACCTATTTGTCAGGACATATTCTTCTATTCAGTCTTTCCAAAATAACTCGTTTCGGGATGAACCGACATTAATAATGCCACAAGGAAAGTTGTAAAGCAGAAAATTTTGCGCGAACATAAAAAAAACTTAATCGTCTAGATCTCATAGGTCAGGAATTATGACCTCTCAAAGTTGACCATATTTAAGTCAGTTGTCAGGGCGACTTCTCGCATTCAGTTTTCTGGCTTAAAAATAACTTGTTTTTGGATGAAGCTACGTTAATAAAGTCAAACAAAAAGTTGTAGAGCAGAACATTTTGCGCGAACCAAAACAAAAAATAATCGTCTAGATCTCATAGGTGATGAGTTATGACTTCTCAAAGTTGACTTTTATTTACCTCTTTGTTAAGCTATATTCTCTAATTCAGTTTTTTCAAAATTACTTGTTTCGAATGAAAGCCACGTTAATAATGCTAGAAGAAAAGTTGCAGAGCAAGAAATGATGCGTGAACCTAAAGAAATTGAATCGTCTAGATCTCATAGATCATGATTTATGACCTCTCAAAGTTGACCATTTTTTACCCCTTTGTCAGGGCATATTCTCCCCTTTAGTTTTTTTCAAATAACTTTTTTGGGAAAACCTAACATTAATAATGCCACAAGAAAAAATGTAAAGCAGAAAATTTTGAGCGAACCTAAAAAATGTGATCGTATAGATACCATAGGCCATGAGTTATGACCTCTCAAAGTTGACCATTTTTTACCCCTTTGTCAGGGCATATTCTCCTGTCTAGATTTTTTTAAATAACTTATTTCGGGATAAACTAACATTAATAATGCCACAACAAAAGTTGAAAAGCAAAAAATTTTGCGCGAACCTTAAAAATCTAATCGTATACATCTCATAGGCCATGAGTTATGATCTTTTAAAGTTGAACATTTTTTACTCGTTTATCTAGGCGAATTCTCCATTTTAGTTTTTTGGAAATAACTTGTTTCGGGATAAACAAACACTAATGATGCCACAAGATAATTTGTTAAGCAGAAAATTTTGCGGGAACCTGAAAAAATTTAATCGTCTAGATCTCATAGGTCATGAGTTGTGACCTCTCTAAGTTGACCATATTTAAATTAGTTGCCAGAGCAAATTCTCGCATTCAGTTTTTTTTTCAAATAACTTGTTTTTGGCCAAAGCGACGTTAATGAAGTCAAACGAAGAATTTTAAAGCAGAAAATTTTGTGCCAGCCTGAAAAAAAATATAATCGCCTAAATCTTATAGGTCATGAGTTATGACCTTTCAAATTTCACCATTTTTCACCTATTTGTCAGGGCATATTCTTCTATTTATTTTTTTCAAAATAACTTGTTTCGGGATGAACCCACGTTAATAATGCTAGAAGAAAAATTGTAGAGCAAGAAATGATGCGTGAACCATATTCACATGCATGGCATATTCTCCTATTCAGATTTTTTTAAATAACTCGTTTTGGGATAAACTAACGTTAATGATGCCAGAAGAAAAGTTAGAGAAAAAATGTGTGCACGAATCTGAAAAAAATTTTATCGTCTAGATCTTATAGGTCATGAGTTATGACCTCTCAAAGTTGACCACATTTAAGTCAGTGGTCAGGGCAACTTCTCGTATTCAGTTTTCTTTCTTCAAAATAACTTGTTTCTGGATAAAGCTACGTTAATGAAGTCAAACGAAAAGTTGTAGAGCAGAAAATTCTGCGCGAGCCTAAACAAAAATATAATCGTCTAGATCTCATAGGATATGAGTTATGACATCTTAAAGGTGACCATATTTTACTTGTGTGTCAGGGCATATTCTCCTATTTAGTTTTTTGAAAATAACTCGTTTCGGTTTAAACCCACGTTAATAATGTCAAAAGAAAAGTTGTAGAGCAGAAGATTCTGCGCAAACCTAAAAAAATGCAATCTTTTAGATCTCATAGGTCATGAGTTATGACCTTCCAAAGTTGACATTTTTTTTCATTTCTCAGGAAAAATTCTCGTATTCAGTTAATTCAAAATAACTCGTTTCTGGATAAGGCTACGTTAAAAAAGTCAACCGAAAAATTGTAGAGCAGCACATTTTATGTAAATTTCAAACAAAATGTAATATTTTGCACGCATAGGTCACGATTTATGACCTCCCAAAGTTGACCATATTCAACCTATTTGTGAGGGCATATTCTCCTATTTAGTCTTTCCAAAATAACTCATTTCGAGATGAACCAACATTGATGATGCCACAAAAAAAGTTGTAAAGCAGAACATTTTTCGCGAACATGAAAAAAATTTTATCGTCTACATCTCATAGGTCATGAGTTATGACTTCTCAAATTTGACCACATTTAAGTCAGTTGTCAGGGCAACTTCTCGTATTCAGTTTTTTTTCTTCAAAATAACTTGTTTCTGGATAAAACTACTTAAATAAAGTCAAACAAAAAGTTGTAGAGCAGAAAATTTTGCGCTAGTCTAAAAAAAATATAATCGTCTAGATCTCATAGGTGATGAGTTATGACCTCCTAAAGCTCAATATATGTCACCCGTTTGTCAGGGCATATTCTCCCATTCAGTTTTTTTTTTAAATAACTCGTTTTGGGATAAACCCACGTTAATGATGTCAGAAAAAAAGTTGTAGAGCAGAAGATTTTGCGCAACCCTGAAAAAATGCAATCCTCTAGATCTCATAGGTCATGAGTTATGACCTTCTAAAGTTGACCATTCTTTACTCATTTCTCAGGAAAAGTTCTCGTGTTCAGTTAATTCAAAATAACTCGTTTTTGGATAAGGCTGTGTTATTGAAGTCAAACCAAAAGTTGTAGAGCAGAAAGTTTTATGTAAATCTAAAAAAAAAAATTTAATAGTCTATACTCATAGGTCATGAGTTATGACCTCCCAAAGTTGACCATATTTACCCTATTCGTCAGGGCAAATTGTCGTCTTAAGTTTTTTCAAAATAACTGATTTTAGGATGAACTAAAGTTAATGATGCCACAAGAAAAGTTGTAGAGCAGAAAATTTTGCGTGTATCTGAACAAATATAATCAACTAAATCTCATAGGTTATGAGTTATGATCTCCCAAAGTTGACCATTTTTTACCATTTGTTAGGGCAAATTACTCGTCTTCAGTTTTTTCAAAATAACTTATTTTAAAATGATCGAACGTTAATCATGCCAAAACTAAAGTTGTAGAGCAGAAAATTCTGCGCGAATCTAAAAAAAGAATAATGGCCTGTATCTCACATGTCATAAGTTATGATCTTCCAAAATTCACCATTTTTTACCCGTTTGTCAGGGCAAATTCTTGCATTTAGTTTTCTTTTAAATAATTTCTTTTTGGATAAAGATACGTTTATGAAGTCAAACGAGAAGCTGTAGAGCAGAAAATTTGGAACGAATCTAAAAAAATTAATTGTCTAGATCTTATAGGTCATGGAGTTGTCACCTTCCAAAGTTGATCATTTTTTACCCCTTTGTCAGGACATATCCTCCTATTCAGTTTTTTCAAAATAACTCGTTTCGGGATGAACCCACGTTAATTACGTTACAAGAAAAGTTGCAGAGCAAGAAATGATGCGTGAACCTGAATGAAATTGAATCGTCTAGATCTTATAGGTCATGAGTTATGACTTCTCAAAGTTAAACATTTTCTACCCCTTTTTCAGGGCATATTCTCCTATTCAGTTTTTTCAAAATAACTTGTTTTGGGATGAACCCACGTTAATGATGCCAGGAGGAAAGTTGTAAAGCAAAAATTTTTGCGTGAACCTGAATAAAATCGAATCGTCTGAGTCTTATAGGTCATGAGTTATGACCTTTCAAAGTTCACCATTTTTCACCTATTTGTCAAGGCAGATTCTTCTATTTATTTTTTTCAAAATAACTCGTTTCGGGATGAACCCACGTTAATAACGTTACAAGGAAAGTTGTAAAGCAAAAGTTTTTGCGTGACCTGTAAAAAATTGAATCGCCTAAATCTTATAGGTCATGAGTTGTGACCTTTCAAAGTTCGCCATTTCTCACCTATTTGTCAGGGCATATTCTTCTATTAAGTTTTTAAAATAACTCGTTGCGGAGTAAACCGACGTTGATGATACTAGAGGAAAAGTTGTAGAACGGAAAATTCTGCGCAAATGTGAAAAACATTGAACCGTATGGATCTAATAGGTCATAAGTTATGACCTTTTAAAGTTGACCATATTTGACGCATTTGTCACGAAATATTCTCATGGAACTTTAACCCTTGCCATTCAAAGCAATTAATTTTTTTTTCAACCAAGAATCTAACGACTAAATTTGGGTATTTTTTTTAATTTATGACAATACTGTAGTTACATTTAAATATTGGAAGTTAAAAATAAACTTTAATTTTCATTATATATTATTTCTTTATATATAAACATAAAGTTTTTTTAAAAATTAAAATTTAGAAATTGAAATTTAAGTTAAAAATTACAAATAAAAATTGTATTTAAGAATTGATTGTTAAATTTTACTTCTGATAAGAGTGTTCGGATTATACAGTATTACAGAATAGCAGCTGTAATTTTTTTTAACTGAGTAAATGTTACGTAGGCGAGTCTTGCAAGACTTGTATAATTAATTTTTATTTACAATAGACGTAACGCAGGTCCAACTAAATTTTTTTTTTGAAATTCTTAGTCCTAAATAATTTTTTGGGGGAAAATACTAAAAAAGTTCCTTTTTATTTTTTTCTCCAAATTTTCACAAATGCTGATGGAATGATGTTGCAAAAAAGTACTTTTCTAGTACTTTTTTCCCCAAAAATTAATTTGGACTTTTAAAATTTTTAAATAAATAAGACTTTTCCGGCACTTTTTCCTACGGAATTTCAAGTGACAGAAAACATTTAAAATTTTTGTTGTACTTTAGTCCTAATTTTAGATTGAGTAAAATTTTGAAACAAAAATGACAAAAAATCGAATAAATGAAATAGAATTTAACTTGTACCATTTAAAAATAAAAGCGTTCGAAATTTAAAAAATTTTATTTTTAATGGAAAAATTTTGAAATTGAAATTTTTTCAGATCAAAATTTCGAATATAGAATTTTCAAAAATGAAATATTTAAAATTCAAAAAAATTGAAATGGTTATTTTAAACTTGAATAAAATTTGAATGTCATGAATTTAAAGATTCTGAAATTCTAGAATTTTAAATTATTATTGCATGAAAAAAATTGAAACTGAATATAAATTATTATTATTTCTTTATCATAAATCTTTTTTAAAATTCGTCTTATTTGGTAAAATTCATCAATTTTTTTTTTAATATTAAAAAATTATTTATTAAGAAGATCAACTATTATATTTTTCATCAAGAATTAATTTTTTTATAATTAAAAAATCAAAACTACTTAATTTGAAGTTAAACTACTTTTAAAAAATCATTCTTTTTTGGTTGAAGATTCGTCATTTTATTTGAAAATTCCTACTTGTTGGCAGAAAATTAAAATTTTTAGTGAAAAAATGATCTTTTTGCTTTAAAATTCAACTATTTTTTTCAAGAATAAATAATTTAAAAAAAATATAACTATTTGGTAAAAAATCAATTAACTTTCTGGTTGAAAAATCAATTTTTGGACTTGAAAATGTAATTGTTTTGGGAATAAATTGTCTTTTTGGCTTTAAAATTGATTATTAACGTTAAAATTTTAACTATTTTGTTTATAATTAATATTTTTGTTGAAAATTTATATTTCTGGATGAAAATTTAACTATTTGTTCAAAAAATTGAATTATTTTGATGAAAATTTCTTTTTTTATACATAATAATAAATTTACTTAATTAAAAATGTATCCTTTTTGGTAAAAAAAAAGATCTTTTTGCTTTAAAATTCAAATATTTTGTTCAGGAATAAATAATTTAAAAAAAATATAACTATTTGGTGAAAAATAAAATAAATTTCTGGTTAAAAAATCAATTTTTCGACTTGAAAATTTAATTGTTTTGTAAATAAATCGTCTTTTTGGCTTCAAAATTGATTTTAACGTTAAAAATTTAACTATTTTGTTTATAATTAATATTTTTGTTGAAAATTTATAATTCTGGATGAAAATTCAACTATTTGTTTAAAAAATTAAATTTTTTTGATGAAAATTTCTTTTTTTAAACATAACAATAAATTTACTTAATTAAAAATGTATCCTTTTTGGTTAAAAAATTAACTACTTGGCTTAAAGCTAACCTACTTTTCGAAAGAATCTGTTTTTTTTAATTTATAATTTTAGTTGAAAATTTATATTTTTAGGTGGAAAATTCAACTGTTTCGCAAAAAGTTCATATTTTTTGGTAAAAATTAACTATTTAGTTAAAAATTAAATTATTTTTATAAAAATACAACTATTTTTATGAAAATTTAACTACTGAGTTGAAAATTAACTTTCTTCTTAAAAAATAATATTTTCGTCTTCAAAATTTAATTTTTATGTAGATAAGTCGTCTTTTTGGATTAAAAATTGAACGATTTCGTATCAAATTAAACTAATTAGTTAAAAATTTAACTATTCACTTAAAAATTAAACTATTTAGTTTAAAATTTAACTATTTAGTTGAAAGTTCAACTAATTTAACAATTTTGTTGAAAATTAAAGTATTTTGTTAAGAATTCGTCTTTTTTGGTAAGACATTAATTTTCTTGGTTACATTTTTTTCTAAATTCTATTTGTTTATAAAATCATGTTTGAATTTGAAATAACAATAATTGAAAAAATACATATTTTTGGATGAAACTTTCTTTGAATTATTGTTATTTTAAATTCAAACAATAATTTAAGACACTTTAAACATTAAAAAATAATTTTTTTTGTTTGATAAAAATATTTGAATATTGTGTTTGCAATGAATAAATAATGTTAAAAAAAACATTAAATTTTTAAATTTGTGAATTTTCTACAACGGATATTTTATAATTTGGCAATTTTCTATCGGGAATTTTCTTCTTCGAAAATTTTATTATTTAGAAATTATTTTATTCTTCCGGAATTTTCCAATTCGGGAATTTCACAGGGTCAGAAGTTTTACATTTTAGGATTTTTTAGTCGTTTCAATAAAATTCCCAGGGGCAATTAGAAAATTCCAAAAAATAAAATTACCGACACTGCGAAATTCCCGAAATAGAAAATTTTCGTAATGTTAAACTAATTTCTTTTTTTTTTATTAAAAATTCAACTACTACAGTTTTTTGTCCGCAGTTTTATTGTTCGGGAATTTTTCGATTCGGTAATATTATAAGTCGTTCAAGAAATTTTCCATTTGGGAATTTAATTATTTGTAAATTTTATTATTCAGGATTTTTATTATTCGAAGATTTTTCAATTCGGAAATTTCACAGTGTCGAGAATTTCCTGATTCGGGAATTTTATTTTTTGAGAACTCCATTATTCGGGAATTTTATTATTCCGAAATTGGAAAATATCCGAATAATAAAATTTCCAAATTATAAAATGCACGATTCAGGAAATTCCATGCAAAAAATTACTAAACTATAAAATATCCATACTAAAATATTCCCGAATAATGAAATTTCCGAATATAAAAATTTAGACTTTTTTGTTGAAAATATTATTTATTTATTAAAAATACAATAATTATTCGGGAGTTTTAATTTCGGAATTTTTCAATTTATGAATTTTAAAGTGTCAAGAATATTATTTTTCGGTATTTTTTAGTCTCCCCAATATTCCCTTTGAATTTTATTATTCGGGAATTTATTATTCGGGAAATTTATAAATCAGGAATTTTATCATCTGGCGATTTTACAATTCGGGAATTTTATTATTCAGCAATTTTATTATTCGGGAATTTTATTATTTTGAAATTTTCGAGTTCGGAAATTTTGTTATTCGAGAATCTTATTATTCAAAAATTTCATTATTTTGGATATTTTACAATTCCGGATATTTCTGATTCAAGAATTTTATTATTTGTAAAATTTTTAATTCAGGAATCTTATTATTCGAAAATTTTGTTATCAGGGAAGTTCCCAAGTCAGGAATTTTATTATTCTGAAATTTTTCAATTCGGGAATTTTGTCACTTGTTAATTTAGTTATTCGGGAATTTCATTATTTTGAAAATTTATGATTTAGGAATTTTACTCTTCGGGATTTATATTATTCTGGAATTTTATTATTCGGGAATCTTATCATTTGGAAATTGTATTATGCAGGAATTTTCTCATTTGAGAGTTTTATTATTTGGTCATTTTATTATTCGCGATTTTTATTATTTCGGAAATTTATAATTTATGAATTTTTTTATTTGGAAATTGTCCAATTCGCAGGTGTTATTATTCTGAAATTTTCCCATTCGGGAATTTTATTATTCAGCAATTTTATGAATTGGGAATTTTCCATTTTTTAATTAGAAAATTTTGTTATTAGTTAATTTCATTACTCGGGAATTTTATTATTTTGTAAATTTATAATTCAGGAATTTTATCATTCGGGAATTTCTCAATTCGGGAATTTCTAAATTCAGGAATTTTGTTATTGGAGAATTTTCCATTTCAGGAATTTCATTATTCTGGAATTTTCTAAATCAGGAATTTCGTTATTTTAAAATTGTATTATTCGGGAATTTTGTTATTCGTGAGTCTCATTATTCTGAAATTTTCCAATTTGAGAATTTTATTATACGGAAATTTTATTATTCGGGAATTTCACAATTAGGGAATTTCATTATTTGGGAATTTCGTTATCTTGGAAATTTGTAATTCAGGAATTTTATAATTCGGGAATTTTTCAATTCGAAAGTTTTATTATTCTGGAATTTTATCATTCAGCAATTTTATTATTCGGGAAGTTTCCAATTCGGGAATTTTATTATTTTGAAATTTTCCAATTTGGGAATTTTATTATTCTGAAATTTTCCAAGTCAGGAATTTTGTCATTCGTGAATTTTATTATTCGGGAATTTCATTATTCAAGAATTTTAGTATTCCGGAATTTTACAATTCCCGAATTTCATTATTTTGGAAATTTATCATTCAGGAATTTTATTATTCGGGATTTATGTTATTCGGGAGTTTTATTTTTCGGGAATCTTATCATTCGGAAATTATATTATTTAGATATTTTTTCATTCGAGAGTTATATCATTCGGTAATTTTATTATTCGTTTTTTTTATTATTTCGAAAATTTATAATGTAGGAATTTTATTATTCGGGGATTTTTCGATTCGCAAGTGTTATTATTTCGGAATTTTTCCTTTCGGGAATTTTATTATTTTGTAAATTTATAATTCAGGAATTTTATTATTCGAAAATTTTGTAATTGGGGAATTTTGTCATTCGGGAATTCCTTAATTCCAGAATTTTGTTATGAAAAAATTTTATTATTCGGGAATTTCATTAATGGAAATTTTTATTATTTGAGAATTTTCTAATTCGGAAATTTTGTTATTCGTGAATCTCATTATTCTGAAATTTTCCAATACGGGAATTTTATTATACGGAAATTGTATTATTCGAAAATTTTTCAATTCGGAAATTTTATTATTCGTGAATTTCGTTATTTCGAAAAAACATAATTCAGGAATTTCCTACTTCAGGAATTTTGGAATTCAAGATTTTTATTATTCTGGAATTTTACCATTGAGCAATTTCATTATTCTAAAATTTTCCAATTCGGGAATTTTGTCATTCGTGAATTTTATTATTCAGGAATTTTATTATTCGCGAATTTTATTATTTGAGAATTTTATTATTCGAAAATTTTATTACTCTGGAATTTTACTACTCGGGAATTTTATTATTCAGACATTTCATTATTCGGGAATTTCCCATTTTCCAATTCGTGAATTTTTTTATTCGTGAATTTTATTATTCGGGAATTTTGTTATTCGGAAATTTTATTATTTCAAAATTTCAAAATTCAGGAATTATATTGTTTCGAAAATTTTATTATTTCGGAAATTCATAATTCAGGAATTTTATTATTTAGGGAATTTTGTTATTCGGGAATTTTATTATTCGAAAATTTTAAAATTCGGGAATTTCATTATTTCAAAAATTTTATGATTTCGGAAATTTATAATTCAAATATTTTATTTTTCGGGAATTTTATTATTCAGAAATTTGATTATTCTCGAATTTTGAAATTCGTGATTTTTGTTATTTGGTAATTTTTTCAATTCGGAAATTTTCTTATTCGTGAATTTTGTTATTTGGGAAATTTACAATTTAGAAACTTTATTATTCGGAAATTTTTTAAGTCAGGAATTTTATTATTCTATAATTTTCTAAATCGGAAATTTTGTCATTTTTGAATTTTCAAATTCATGAATTTGATTGTTTGTGAATTTTTCAATTCATGCATTTTATTATTTGGGAAATTTATCATTATGGAATTTCATTAATCATGAATTTCCCAATTCAGGAATTTTATTATTCGAGAATTTTATTATTCGGCAATCTTCCAACTCGGGAGTTTTATTATTATGAAATTTTCCGATTCAGGAATTTTATTCTTCGGTAAATTTGATTAATCGGGAATTTTGTTATTCGGGAATTTTATTATTTGGAAATTTCACAATTCGAGAATTTTATTATTTCGCAAATTGTATTATTTCAGAAATTTATAATTTGGGAATTTTATCATTCAAGAATTTTTAACTTCGGGAGTCTCATTATTCTGGAATTTTATTATTCGGGAATTTGATTATTCGCGAATTTTGCAATTTAGGAATTTCGTTATTCGAGAAATTTACAACTTAGATATCATAATATTCGGAAATTTTCTGTCAGGAATTTTATCATTCTGGAATTTCATAAATCGTGAATTTTCTAATTTTGGAAATTCATTATTCGAGAATTTCATTAATCGGCAATTTTCCAATTCGTGAGTTTTATTATTCTGAAATTTTCCAATTCGGAAATTTTATTATTCGGGAATTTTATTATTCGGGAACTTTTCAATTCGGGGATTTTATTATTACGAAATTTTATTATTTTGGAATTTTCCGTTTCGGGAATTTTATTATGCAACAATTTTATTCGACGGGAATATCCCATTTTCCAATTCGTGAATTTTGTTATTCGTAAATTTTATTATTCGGGAATTTTTTTTCGGGAATTTTCTTATTCGGAAATTTCACAATTCGGGAATTTTATTATTTCGATAATTTTATTATTTTGGAAATTTATAATTCAGGAAATTTCAAGTTCGGGAGTTTTATTATTCTGAAATTTATTATTCGGGAATTTAATTATCCGCGAATTGTGCAATTTGGAAATTTTGTTATTCGGGAATTTTCTAATTCGGCAATTTTCTTATTCGGGAATTTTATTATTTGAGAAATTTACAATTTAGACATTTTATTATTCGGAAATTTTCTAAATCAGGAATTTCATCATTCTGGAATTTTCTAAATTAGGGATTCCGTTATTAGAGAATTTCATTATTTGTGAATTTTCGGATTCGGGAATTTAATTATTCTGGAATTTCCCAATTTAGGAATTTTATTATTTAGGAAATTTATCATTCTGGAATTTCATGATTCGTGAATTTTCCAATTCGAGAATTTTATTAATCGGAAATTTTCCAATTCATGAGTTTCATTGTTCTAAAATTTTCTGATTTGGGAATTTTATTGTTCGGGAATTTTGATTATTCGGAAATTTACTAATTTGCAAGTGTTATTATTCTGGAATTTTATTATTCAGCAATTTTATTATTCAGGAATTTTCTATTTTCCAATTCGTAAATTTTGTTATTCGTGAATTTTATTATTTGTGTATTTTGTTATTCGGGAATTATATTATTCGGAAATTTTTTAATTCGGAAATTTTATTATTTCGAAAATCTTATTATTTCGTAAATTAATAATTCAGTAATTATATTATTTGGAAATTTTTTAATTCGGGAGTTTTATCATTCTGGAATTTTATTAATCGTGAATTTGATTATTGGCGAATTTTGTTATTCGGGTTTGTTCCAATGCAGAAATTTTCTTATTCGGGAATTCAATTATTTGGGAAATTTACAATTTAGAAATTCTATTATTCGGGAATTTTTTGAATCGGGAATCCCGTTATTGAAGAATTTTATGATTTGTGAATTTTCAAATTCGGAAATTTGATTATTCGGGAATTTCATCATTTAGGAAATTCATGATTCCGGGATTTCATTAATCCGGAATTTTCCAATTAGGAAGTCTTATCATTCGAGAATTTTAATTAATCGAAAATTTTCCAAGTCGGGAGTTTCATCGTTCGGGAATTTTTATTATTCGAGAATTTCATTATTTGGAAAATTTATAATTATGGAATTTCATTAATCCTGAATTTCCTAATTCTGGAATTTAATTAATTGGGGAAATTTATTATTCTGGAATTTCATTAATCGTGAATTTTCCAATTCGGGAATTTCATTATTCGAGAATTTTATTGATAAAAAATTTCCAATTCGGGAGTTTTATTGTGCTGAAACTTTCCAATTCGGGAATTTTATTGTTCAGGAATTTAGATTATTCGGGTATTCGGGAATTTTATTATTCGGGAATTTCCTAATTTGCAAGTGTTATCATTCTAGAATTTTATTATTCAGCAATTTTATTATTCAGGAATTTCCCATTTTCCAATTCGTGAATTTTGTTATTCGTGAATTTTATTATTCGGGAATTTTGTTATTCGGGAATTATATTATTCGGAAATTTCATAATTCGGGAATTTTACTATTTCGGAAATTTATAATTCAGTAATGATATTATTTAAAAATTTTTAAGTTCGGGAGTTTTATTATTCTGGAATTTTATTAATCGGGAATTTGATTATTCGAGAATTTTGTTATCCGGGAATTTTCCAATTCGGAAATTTTTTCATTCGGGACTTTTCTAAATCAGGAATTACGTTATTGGAGAATTTTATCATTTGTAAATTTTTCAGTTCGGAAATTTGACTATTCGGAAATTTCATTATTTGAGAAATTTATAATTCTGGGATTTCATTAATTGAGGTATTTTCCAATTTGTGAATTTTTTCATTCAAGAATTTTATTAATCGAAAACTTTCCGATTCGGGAGTTTTATTATTCTGAAATTTTTCCATTCAGAAGTTTTATTGTTTGGAAATTTTGATTATTCGGGCATTTAATTATTCAGGAATTTTATTGTTTAGGAAATTTATCATCATAGAATTTTATTAATCGTGAATTTTTCAATTTAGAAATTTTATTATTCGAGAATTTTATCAATCGAGAATTTTACAATTTAAGAATTCTATTACTTGGGAAATTTATAATTCAGGGATTTTATTATTCGGGAATTTCCCAATTCGGGAATTCTATTATTTGGGAAATTTATAGTTCAGGGATATAATTATTCGGAAATTTTTTAGTTCAGTAGTTTTATCATTGTGAAATTTTACAATTCGGGAATTGTAATGTTCGTGAATTCGGATTATTCGTGAATTTTATTATTCGTGAATTTTCAAGTCTCAGGCATTTTCTTTTTTCTTGTTGACTTTTTAGTCGTCCTGTTATTTTTGATAGTATTCGTGCTAGTCGTACCTACAATTTCCAACCGTAGTGTATAATATCTTTTGCTTCTCTTATGAGTAGGGGGGGAAAACTAGGTCAGCT